>QZGG01001584.1:0-27010 GCA_006409495.1 Sedum album
GATCGAGTGGCTGATCGCTAGACCGCTAATACTGACGCCTCTCACATTCCTACTTAATCAGTCTTTGTTAATTTGCATTTATATGTATAATTTGCATTTATATGTATTAAGTATAACTTAGATTTTGATAGTATAAATAATGTAACAAATATCAAGCCACCTAGGATGACAGAGATAAGGGGTTGCACCTTGAAGTATTTATGAACGAAGCTTACATGTTCCCGCATTATTAGTCCTTGCTTGTAGTTGTTGAATATATATCAGCTAGATTGAAGATCTACAGCTACAGCAGCCCTGGACCAAAGCCACATTAGCTACAACTGGAGCTATCAGGATGAACAATTTCAACTTCGATTAGCTGCTGTCACACTTAAGTAATTAACTGACCTCTAAAATCTTGATGCTATCACATTGCACTCAGATAGTCAAGAGTTCAAACTGAGCATCTTAACGTGGACCAATACAGCACAATAAACTAGCTAGAATAGAAATATATTTATTTGGCTCAGAAACTATATGATGCCCGAATGCCTAATGATAATTATTTGAACGCGTACTAATTTATACAACCCTCAAATAAGGTACTTCTTCTTCTTCAAGTTGGGGCACAACATGTATGACCTAGAGATGATCACGGATATCTCTTCTCTGCTACCCTTAATGGCTAATATGGCAATACCCATGAGGTAATCACATGGACTATGGCTCTTCCAATCCATTTCAGACATGGAAACACATCACAGAATTTATAAATGTGCCCACATTTGGAACTCTATTTCCGCACCTATATCTAAGGACCTTGTCACATATGGACCATTCTATTATTCCAACCGTTTACTCTCTCTCACTTATTTTTTTGGTCCAAACCCTAGCCATATATTAAATCTCCACCAAGCACCAACTAGTCGATTCCCTCCCCAAAATGTCATAACTTGAATGTCATAATAGCTTACGACAAAGCTCAGAATATAACATGCATATGCTTGTACTTAGTCGATTGACTTTATTAAAGAGTGATGCTAAGAACCTGCCTGCATTGTATTCATTCTTCTTCTTCGCAGTCAGAGAAGATAGTGCCACTGGCCACAGCTTAGGTTTAACTCTAAAACGCATTTTGTTTAAAAAAATTATTGGTAAAAACAACGAAAATAAATCCATGCTTTTGATTTGGAACTTCTGATCAATCGTATTGTAGTAGGACTGTCATTAATGCGTAGTTTGCATTGTGTAGCATTTTAATTAGCAATTTTGTATTGATATTGTGTTATCACATGTTCCATCACCAAATCGGGTAATCTTCAACATTCTCTGTCAGAGCCACGTATGGAATTGTGACAAGACACAAGTAGCCCTTTAATTTTTATTGTTAAATAGCTTTATCATCACCATTTTATAAAAAATCACAAGAGAGAATATACTAATGATGATCACCATCAGCCTCTTTAGAGGTATGGGCCGAGGCAGGGTTAGGTGCAGGGCTGGTGTTTATTTCTTTACTTCTTGCAAGATAAGATTAATAATATGGTTAAATACAGATGTCTACATGTATGATTTATCATATTCTACATAATCATTCGTATATTATAATATTACACTTAACCATCCGTATATTTTAATATTACATTCAACCAACCATATAACATTCAACGTTATCAAGCAACCATTTATCACTGTCTCGTTAAATATTCCGTTAAATATTCCGTTAAATATATTAATTTTTAAATACAATAATATTTTTATTAAAATACATCACCAATATAAAAAATTAGTTTTCACTTCACTACATCTATAATAACCTCCTCTCATTTATTAAAGGTGGTTGATAGGTAAAGATGGTCGAATATAATATTGTAATATACATGTGGTTCCGTAGAATATGCCTTATTATATTGATAGTCATGTGTAATTAACACTTAATAATATTATAAAACTTAAATTTAGTGTCGTCACATATGCATGAAAATAAGTACTCTAATATGAAAAATCAGGTTTGTATTCTTGTGAATAATTGTGTACACTTGTCCTTGAAACTTCTCATGCTGAATCCCTACTGCCTATCTGGAAATATATAAACACATTTTGGCAGTCAAATTGATTCAATCATTCATTTCTCTGCTACTCTTTTTATTTTTTACCAGTAGGTACGGACGTTGTATTAAATATGTAAACCATCGACATGCGATGCATTTATGACTTTGAAGTCGATAATCATACACGTATGGACATTTTGAAGTTGCAAAAAGACAAGTAATACAGTAGTAACCTCGATAGAATGTATGTCAGCTTAATTTAATACTAAAAACTGTAAATATAGATCTGGGAATGCTAAAGTTATCTAGGGTTCATCAAACAAATGTTAAAATGGATTCCATTAACTTGGTGTCCCAACATGAGGCTCTTGCTGAGCCAGCTACATAACTCCCTCTGTTAGGTTAATTATTTATTATATAGGCTTCTTTTGTGCTGTTGTTTTTGAATCCAGTTTCTAAAAACCTCATCTCCAAATTTACAATAGCAAAATTTTATATACATTGATAGAAAACAATGAAACCTCCAAATTTACAACAGCAAAATTTTATATACATTGATAGAAAACAATGAAACTTCACATGTGATGGAATTATGTACATTTAGGGATTGATAGTTGGCCATTAAAATACTCATTAGGATTGTGTTGCGTCATGTTTATTAATATATACTAATATGATGGTATGTTATGAATTACAGGAGTTTACTGTCAATTAAGAACTAGAAAATAAAAAATTCATTAACGTAAAATCAGAAAATATAGGAGAATAAAAAAAATGATGTAATCGTAGCTGAAAGATTACAGGAGTTGTTATTTTGTTTTCTAAAATTAAATTACCAAATGGATTTAAAGGCCAAAAAATTGGTAACCCTTTGTCAAATGACTGACCAATAAACTATGTGACGTTAGAACTTCCAATATAAATTACGTGTTTTTATAAATTAATCTTCCAGAAATAAGATTATAATTTCAAAAAATGTTGTTTAAGAACACATTGTGGAAACGATTTAGTATGTGTGGATGATTAAAATATTCAAATTCTAAATGTTTTTAATATACATTGTCAAAAAAATTATTTTTTCATGATTACATCCGATATTGCCTTGTTTCATCTTCAAAACGGCGATTTATGGACGTTTGAGAATGATCGAAGACATAAAAGTAACTTAATCACATGCGCCAAAGTCTTTGATTGACCTAATTTTGTTCACATCGCCTTTACGAAGAGGGAATTAGGAGTGATATTATTGCAAAATCTAATCATAAGCATCTAATAAATGTAAGTTCATGAGCCTCTAGGAAGTGATGTTTTATAGTACTACTACCACATAATAGAATAGAGGTAGCATTAATAAAATAAATTTAAATGATACTCAGACTTTCTTGTACAACTTTTGTTTACGCGTGATTAAACCCTAATTATAGCTGGATTTTAGAATGTTAAATCGAGTATAACTTTTTGCCCCACATTTGGATCTTTACCTTCGTCGGAAAAGCAATGATTTGGTGATATTTTCTACAATTTTCAAGTGATGGGATTGCATTTTTCTTGCGCAGCCGACTGCATTAGAATATTGAAGAGTATGGAAGCGAAGACCAGATTCTCCATTTCCTTGATGATTCATATTATTGCAATATGTATGTTATAATACACCAAAAAGATAAATAATCTAACTCTATAAACGCAAAAGGTAACAAAAAGGCCTCACTATTAAAGCTGCCATATCAGGACATGCATGATGGTATTAGAATTTGTAACCCTAGCTAGGCTAGCTAGCTGGCTGTGGAGCATAGCAAGGCTGTTACACGAGGGAAAGTATTGCTTTTATTTGTATTTATTAAATTAATTTTTGATAGTAAACAAAATAATCCCATATCCCTGTTCATTCAAACGTGGGATATCGTTTTGTATGACTAAGTATCATCCTGCCCATCTTTCTATATAATGTTATATTTGTTATTTTGTAATGGGGGCGTAGCTTATTGAAATGATTTAGTCGAGTTTTGAAGGCCACAAACAAAGTATCGATCGAGTGATAGATGCTCCTTTTTGACGATTGAGAATTTTTAAGTTCCCGATAACCAATTAGATAAATGCCAAACCCTAATAGCTCCCAATCTTTTCATAAAAAGGATAACTACGTGAAAGAACCCTAGCTTCCATCCACATGCTTCCCTCTCTTATTTCCCATAATAATTAAACTCAAGTGGGCTTGTTGGGTATGCCTTAATCCCTATCCCTTTTACTATTGATTTTCTCTCTTGTTGTACTCTGAAGTTGAACTAGTTGACCAAAATCGACTTTGCTCCTATAGTTTAGACTTTCATTAAAAAAAATATAGTTTAGACCTTCACTTAACAGCTGATGATTATTTTACTTCAGAATAAATAATTTATAAAACAGTTTCATTCTGCTTTGATCCCTTAATTAGTGAGCTTTGTTTCTGAATAGAAAGGTGACTACTTTTATTTTTTTGGATTCCAACTAATGCCCTTTAAATGCCGCCAAACCCTAATTATTTACCTCAGTCTATATGCCACAAAGTGAATTATCACTGAGTATTTCAATCATACTGAACTTTGTACTATCAGTGGGCACTCTAACCACGATGCTGTTCCTTTTTGATGGAATCCAAACCCTAACCTTACTTTCTGTGTTCTAAGATGGAGACGTGTTTAGTCTTTACATTGTTTAATACATGTTTAAGGACGATTGAAGACTAATTACCTTCACTTAACCAGTGTTGTTTAAAAGAAGATTAGTAGTGCTTGCTTTGTGATTATCTTAACTATGTCATTATGGATCTATGATTCAATTAACTATTTCATCATGCTAGTTAGGATTTCAATAGGCATCAGCTTTGTTCGATGTTATACCGTTCAAAATATGCAATATGATAATCGTCGAGATGATAAAAATGACACGATTATATATAGATGTAGAATCATGATATGCAAAAACCGGCGAGGATTATCTATACTATATATAAAGTACAAATGGTGCTATTAGCGGTTAAATTTTGAAGCTACTTTTCAATACCGATAATACTCCTCATTATTTTACTATTTACTTAAAATTTATTTCATATTTACAAAAATTTAAGTTCAATAATATACTATATGTATCAACTAATATGCACATATAAATGTGCAGAAAATACTAGTGTTATATAAATCTCAAACAACTATTTTGTAATAATAGACATAGAGTTAGGATCAAAGAAGACAAATAACTATTGTAAGATTAAAGTTGGTTTTTAATTAAAGAGGCGGTTGAATTAACAAAAAAACACGGGGGTTGGATTTGACAGTTATTTTTTTGGTTAAATCTCATCCATTAGATTAAAAGTAATCAACATTGGAGATTAAGTCTCACCGTCTTACATAATTATTAATGGTCCTCCCAAAACCTCTTCCACTGCACATATATGTCATGTAATTATCCTTGCAAATTTGAACTTATCCTCACTAATGGTCACCAACTTTGTATAAAATCCAATTGTATTGTTATCTTTTATACGAATTATATATTCGCAACCGAAAGTGATACTTTGGAAAGTTTGGAGTCACGCTTAATTCTTAACTATTCATTTGAGCCCTCACAAAAGGCTGGAGGTTATCTCTCTTGCCTTTTGTCATAGTTTCGCTTATTCTTCAGCAAGTTGTACTTGGAAATCAATTTACTTGACCACATACGGTTGATGAGATTGATAACTTAATGTAAAATGATGGAAAAAATATTGGAGTAGCTGACAAGAAGCATACCTTCGCACCTTTGGGCAGCACCGCCAAAAGTTTAGCTTTTGGAATCTTTGAAAACCGAGAGAGCTTCGAATCTTACCTCGCAAAAGGTATAGTTTTGTCCGAAAGGATAGTATGAAATTCTTTAGAAATTCAGAAGGATTATGATATTTATAAGATTAAGAAATGTGAATCGTTCATCATTTGGTGTTGAACATTTTAGGGTTTAGGGCTGTATTACTCTATCTAATGAACCATAACCAGTGTCACACTTTCCATTGAATTGGACAGGATAAGTAGCAAAAATAAAATTATAATGACAGGCGTACGTGATATATGTACACTAAACCCTAAATTAGTACTCCAATTTCAAGCAAGACACATAATAAGGAAATCAGAACTGCTAAATGCATGTTTACCGGATGACGTACCCTAAACCTTAAATTAGTTTATACTCCATTACAACAATACATATTGAATTTATGACAAACAGATTGTCGACATGCCTTGGTCAATTTCCTCATCATCAATTCGAAACTCCATTTAGTTTACGCAGTGTGAGAATGATTTCCTGGTTGGCTGATGAATGTAAATGAGCCCTCTAAATTTCCTGAATAATTGACCATCTAGAGATGTATCCAAGACTCCAAGTTCAAGTGTGTGCCATGTGTCCATCACAGTCAGCATTCTTCTCCTGCATTCCATTGTCAACATCTGACACTGAATAATCCAATACGATGATAAAATATTTTTATCCAAGTAAATAATATCTTAAATGCAGGCCACAAGAATCTCAATGAGGATCGAAGGTCTCTTTCTTTGCTCCCCTTCTGACCTTGTTCTCTTTGCTTACCCATTTTCTACGATTCATCGCTCTCATGCTAATAATGAGCATGATTTTGTTGTTAGGGAGCATTTGGGGTATTAAGTCTTCCATAGCACGTCATTATATTAATATACGTAATAGCTAACTGTGGTTGGTATAATAGTTAAAGCAAATATCAGTCTTTGTGTGTGCGCTTTATTTGTTACATAAATATTATAAATAATGAGACTCAAAATGAATAATAATGTTCGATTAATTATTCCAGTTTCATCTATTATGATCAAATCCAAAATATTATCAACTCATTCGCATACCTCTTCCCTTCAATTTCCATGTCATTTAAAAGAGAAGAATTCAGTAGTTATTATTAAGCATTTGTTGTTAAGTAATATGGAAGTCAGTTAATAAGTTGTTCCGCATTGACTAATTGTGTGAGAATTGTTCTAAGTATATATTGAAGCATGAATAAAGACCTACAAATCGACTTTTAGATCTAACTGAAAATTAGTTATTGTATGCTTACAACTTATTATAGTATCAGTTCGGATCAAACCTGAGCCTATTAGTATCTGCATTTATACAAATATCAAGGATGACAAGCTTCTCTCAAAAAACTGTGGAGTATTTTTCAAAACAAAATTGAGAAGCTCTTCATGGTGATCGCACTCGCACTGATGCGGAATGCTGAATAAACAAAACCATAATAGTTACCCTTTTGTAAAGTTATGATAAAAAATTACAAAATGAGAAAAAAAATTAATGATTGAATGAGACCATCCAAAGTCCACATCCACACTGACTCACCCACCTTTCATCCTCAGTCACATGGCCACCCTCCACTCCTATTTAAACCCTCCAATCCCTCCAAACTCTAAATCCCATACATTCCCTCTCCCTCAATCTCACTCACCTTCATTCCAAAATCCAACTCAAACCCACTTTCAATACTTCAAATCTGGATCAATGGAGCATCTCTTCAAAACTTCTGATCATGATTCTAATGACTCCTCCACCTCTACTACTCGTAGATGCATCTGGGTCAACGGACCGATCATAGTCGGTGCAGGACCCTCCGGTCTGGCCGTGGCCGCTTGCTTGAAGCAACAAGGCGTCCCTTACATAGTCCTTGAACGTGCTTCTTGCATAGCCTCACTTTGGCAGAACAGAACGTATGATAGACTCAAACTCCATTTACCAAAACAATTCTGCCAACTTCCCAACATGCCTTTTCCAGATCACTTTCCCGAATACCCGAGTAAAAGGCAGTTTATAGAATACTTGGAATCCTACGCTCAGACATTCGATGTAAGTCCGCAGTTCAACGAGTCTGTAGCCTCCGCTAAATACGATGAAACTTGTGGGTTGTGGAGGGTTAAGACTAGTAAAGATATTGAGTACATATGCAGATGGTTGGTGGTTGCTACTGGTGAAAATGCTGAGTGTGTAGTCCCGGAGATCGATGGACTAGCAGGGTTCAACGGAGAAGTGAAGCACGCTTGTGAGTATAAATCCGGAGAAGGGTTTGAGGGCAAGCGAGTTTTGGTTGTTGGGTGTGGAAATTCAGGCATGGAAGTGTCTCTTGATCTTTGTAATCATGGAGCTTTTCCATCCATGGTTGTCCGCAGCTCGGTGAGTCCATTGCTCTGACTGATCACAAACTGCTCTGTTTCCTCTGTTTTCAATTTCATGGCTTGACATGTTCTGTTCCATTTTTTCAGGTTCATGTGTTGCCTAGAGAATTCAATGGCCGATCAACGTTTAAATTAGCTTGTCAAATGCTTAAATGGCTACCATTGTGGCTGGTCGACAAGATCCTCCTGATCATGGCATGGATCGCCTTCGGATCATTAGAGAAATACGGTCTCAAGCGGCCGTCAATGGGACCATTGGAGCTGAAAAACAAAGTTGGCAAAACCCCTGTTTTGGACATTGGTGCACTTGCCAAGATCAAAGCTGGAGATATCAAAGTAGTGCCAGGGGTTAAGCAGTTTACTCCTAGCGGCGTGGAGCTTGTAAGCGGCGAGTATCTCAGCCTCGACGCGGTGATTCTCGCCACTGGATACAGAAGCAACGTTCCTTCTTGGCTTCATGTAAGAAGCCTCCTCTGTTTCATGCTCTGTTTTCCTCACCTTAATTTTTAATTAAGACAATGTTTAACTTAATTAATAATTTAATTACTCAAATTCTAATTAATTTTTTACTATAACAGGAAAGTGACTTCTTCTGCAAAAATGGATTTCCCAAAACGGCTTTGCCGAATTCTTGGAAGGGAAAAAGTGGGCTATACGCAGTGGGATTTTCGCGAAAAGGGCTGGCCGGAGCGTCGATGGACGCCATGAATATAGCTCAGGATATCGGCGAGGTGTGGAGGAAGGAAACAAGGCAGAGTTCTAAGACAACGGCTTGTCTGAGGCGCTGCATGTCACAGTTGTGATGAGATTAACTGAAGCTTCTTCTAACTCTTTTTTGTTATATTAATTTTTATGGTATATAAAAAGTAGAGAGAGGTAGAAGGAGATGAAATTGTAGAAGTATTTTTAGCTGTAAGTTCAGATTTAGGGTATTAGAAAAGTTTTGAAATGCAACTTCATGTGGAATTCAAGGTTTGGAAATGAATTGGTCAGTTGGTTATTTATTTTTTAATCCTGACTTTTTCATTTATGAAATAAATATGAGACAACATATTACAAAAACATGACTAATGAAATTTAATACATTAATTTTTACGAATTTACTTTAAGATGCTTGGTCCTGGTTAAAGAATGGTTGGAGTGTTGCACATAAACTAGAGTGGTGCCACATGCATGAAAATGAAATGGACTAGCAAACTCAGGCAGATGTTATTTAATTAGATAATCATCAATATCTGATAATATTAAATCTGTTAAAAAAAGGATGTCAAAATATTTATAAACAGCACCGGAAGTAGTGCTTACCGAACTCCCGGATGTGCGACACCTGTTGGATATGAGATAGTGGCTTGGTGAGTGGCTACTGGCTAATACGCTGGATAGGTATTTTGATAATTCATTTGAAATTATGAAAAAAAATCAAAAAATAGAGGCGAATTTTTTGGGTGGAACAAGTTGATATAAAGCGTTCGGTACGCTCAATATTGCTACGCCCCAAATCTTATATTATGATTATGTTAGTGGGGATTTTTAGATGTCTTATAGGATATGTTAGGTGGATTCATGAATTCACTTGTGTTCGTTGATTGCATTTCATTAATGATTGAGTACTATGTCATTGTTTCTGTTATGTGCAATTCACATGGTTTATTAACATGTTGAAACAATCTGATTCATTGTTAAAATATAATTAATTAATGGATACAAAAGAATTCTATAAACCCATTAAAATAGATGAATTCACGTGAGAAATCTCTATTAGTATACACCAATTTAGTGTTAGAAAGAATTTCGAAGATTGTAGCGAGCTGAGTGCTAATAATCATGATTAGTGAAAGTGGTCATCTGTTGGAGGTTGGACTCTTTGATACTCCCTCCGTCCCATTATGAGTGTCCCATTTCCTTTTTGGATGTCCCAAAATGATCTTCCCATTTCCTAAAATAGAAATTTTTTTACCTATACATTTACACTCTCTTTCATACTTTTTATCTCACTCATTCTCTTTCTTACTTTTTATCTCACATTTTTCAATTTTCTTAAAAACCGTGAAATTTCCCAAATGAGTCACTCAAATTGGACGGAGGGAGTATTAAGTTCATTATTTTCCTTAATCCAGTTGACTGCGATGGGTAGTGGCTGGTTATTAAAAAATTATCAACTGCACATGGATAGATAGCTAAAGGGATTTATTTTATTTTAATCATCCTTATCATTTACAGTCATGTCACTCTGTAAAGCAACCTTGGAAGCTCCATTACAGTTCATGGTCTAGTCTGAAATGAATCAAACCCATCACCAAAGGGAAAGTTCAAGATGCCGAGTTGATAAGATTATAGTGAGATTATCAGTCAGAATTGTATGTTTATTTTTATAAATCAAGTACAAAGTATTTATGCACAGTTTTGCATCTAGAGAGAAGCATGGTGGAACATTCTATTGCTGTCAAACAACACATATGGATAAAGGGTAGATACACATGGACCAATTTTTTGTAACAGCTTGTAACAGGGGTTCAAACTTGCTTCATTCACAAATTGAATGCCAACTATATATCCTGTGTTTATTCTTAGTGAGAGAGGAACGTCCAACTACCTATTAAAATGCAGTCTGTTTTTATTGCTAAATCCTGATCAAAATAATGGAGACCTTCCCTCACATAACATCAAATGTTTAAGAAAGTTTTTATGAGGCTAGGGTTTGTGGGATATTCAATGTCTAGCAGCCTAGGGCATCAAGAGCTCCAATAATTCAGAAACCCTTAACTACATCTGCACATGTTAGTAAAAACTGATATTTAATTATGTAGTGTCGTAAGAATATACGAAATGCAAATAAAATCTTTGTTAACTACCCATAATTTGTTACCAATCATGGTGTCTAAGTGAACTACACATTTATTACTAATCATGGCGTGATCTGAGATTATTTTAACAAAAACAGCTAACTAGTACGCGTTGAAAGTTAGTCAACATTGACAATACTAGAGATTAATGTAAGGTATTAACCTTATGCATTGTCTGCTTCAGAAGAAGTAAACGCGCCATCAAAGCTTTTGAAACGGGTAGTGGTTTATCAGGAAATTGACTTTGCCTACTCCATATGCAATGTCGACCGTGTCATGGACTTCTTTCTCCTTTAGCTAGCTACTAGGTCTGAGTTTGAAGTATATGTGTGAAAGTGACTCATGAACAACATAATTGTGGCATATGTATTCTGGTTTTTGGTTGTTTGAGATGGTATGATGAGGTACATATTCATTGTCTCGGTTTGCATTTATTTGAACAAGAGAGTATGAGATGATCAGGACCAACTGGATACCGTGTTGTTGAAGAATTCAACGATTTAATGCAATGGATTAGGGTTTGCCGTTTCATATAGGCAAGACGGCCTCAGACAATAAGATTCAATAAAAATGTGATGCAGATGAATCCTGACACATTTGATAAGCAATTAGTTGGATCATCATTGCCAAATATTTTCTCTGACTTCATCCAAAATCAAAGTCTTGAAACATGCATGGGATGTCTACTGCGTGACTTCATCGATGCAGAGGTGGCCATTGGTCACTTTGTATGCTTTCATAAGTCATATGCAAGCTAGCTTGAGTTGGCACGCGTACGCTATGAAGCACAGACCATTCTGACTCTCGAGTTGAGACAGATGAAAATGAGTTACATACTTCCATGATTCTATTGGTATTCCCTAGCTGTTAGGATTACTTCTACCTTCACCATGTCCATGTATTAACTGACTTTTACATAGAGAAGTCCTAACAATTGGAAGCAATCGAAATGGGTGCTAGTAAATTCAAACATCAGCCAAAATGTATTGAAAGACTTTACCCAAATTGATGAGAATGCACTTCAAAAAAGATGCATTATTCTGATCATCCTTGTAGGACATGACATAAGAACTAAATGATCAGTTGCGGACGAATTATTCATGGACTGGCATGTACATGCGCGCATGCATGCAAGCAAGATCAGTACACTTCAAACACTCCACAAAACGTGAACTCTGACTACAAACTTCCAACCTAAATCTATTAAAAGATTGTTCGAAACCCAAGTTGACTACTAGAGGGTTATTACATACAGAACATTCCAACCGATTCTCCCAGGATCTCAAACAAGTATACCACGAGGTGTTGTTCAGGTCGAATGGACTTAGACACTCACACTGTTACTCAACATGTTGCAGTCAGAGCTAAACACTTTTTGAACGTTCCTTTTGTCGTGGTGCTTTGATTCGCCCATACTCCAAGTATCAAGAACTTACAAGTTACAGCTAGATCTCAATCATAATATGTACTTGCATCAATTATGGAGCTTTGAGATGGATGAGTAGACATGGAGCCAACGGATAGCCACAAGGCATCCGGCATCCCTGTCAAGGCCATGTCCTTGATGACTTGTACTGCTTTCTACATACTTCATTAGATCTTTTCTCTATGTTTTTTTCCATTTTTAGTGCTTACTTTAAAAAGAAAATGAACTTGCCGTTAGACACAATTATGACTAAAACCTGATCATTTTTGAACTGATGTTGAACAGTGACATGACGAGCGCACAACACAAACTGAGCAGTTTGTGGCCTTCTCAGTCAATTTGCACCTCTCCATGTTGGACTCTGTAAATTTTGTTGTTTGTATATTGTCAGCACTATGTGATTCTGAGGACAACAAGTATAGAGCCAAACCAAAAACCTCTGCATCACCTTGTGTGTTCCCCCTCCAAACTCCTATACATTTTTGGATCCAAAGTGGGCTTACCAGAAATACTATGTGGGCTGCTTCCATACAAAACCATTTTTTTGTTTGGGCTTTGGAAGCAAAGTCTTCAAAAGAGTATCTACTTCTAAAATGGAGAACAGGCTTCACAGTCACATGGACATAGGGCATGGCCATGGCCCTCTCTAGTTGATCAGTAAAAACCAGTAGGTAACTGAGTTGAAGCTCATTATGTTAATCATGTTCTGACAATCACCGTGCCTAATGAGTTTCCAGGAGCTAAAAAAATGAAGCAAAAAGATCAATTTTGAGTACTATGGAGCAATAAATCCATCATTAATGAACAGCATACCCCACCTCCGAAAGATGCTTTTGCTCTGATACATGTACTTTTACTAATGTCAATACAGAATGCAAAGAAGATACTGTAAGTGATTGACATAATATAAATGAGCAGCTGTACAGTCCACAACAACACTCAATAGGAATTTAAATTAAAATCCCAGTAGATATATTAAGGAACTTTCTGACAAGAGTTTTAACTCCGGCAATCACCAAGTACAACGTTGCAAGTTAAACATGGGATGAGACTAGTAGTACTATTATTCATCAGAATTTAATAGCCGAAAAATATGGTGTCTGAGTTGGATCTGAGACAGACTGCTCAAGGTTGGTGTGTAATTCAATTCTGTGTTTTAGCCAACTACTGCTACATTGTATTGCACTACTAGTAGCTGCTACATGCCTACCTAGTTTACCTACATTGTCGATACAACCAAAAAAACATAGCAAGTAAAATTAGAATTATCAATATGTACATACCATATGCAGCTACTAGAAGTCCAGTCAGGGAGATGAAACAATAGTTTGGAACAAGCAAAAAAAGATCTTGAGAGGAGGTAAAACAATATCCTGATTGACCTGCAAAAAAATGTAGGAGCAAAGGCATAAGAGTAGAACTCGAACTATGCTGTTTTACCTCTATACAAAAGAAATGTCCGAGCTAAGGACATAATAGCAGTGACATATTTAACTGTTAAGGGGACTAATCAAATAATGGCAGGTCCAAGTCCAATATTTAAACGAGGAATCATTAGAGCTGATATGGTTAGGAAGATGAAGGTATTTAATTCTCAGTTACTCCTCACATTTGAATGCTGTGTAATAAACTGTCACTGCAAAGAATATCAATGATAATAAAGGTAGAATTATATAAATGATGTAAGATGCATGATCTATATAAGGGATATGATGAATATCAAATTCATAAACAAAGCCAAATCATTTTATAAACCATTCTGGACCTAACCAAGACCAACAGCTTTCATAATGGGGACAGGAAACTTAATGTTCCTGTCTATGCTTAAACAATGCTATTATGGTGAAACAAAGCAGATACCAGGAGTAGGGACTACAACACTGATCTTAATTATCATAATAGCCAATAGAATCCTCTAAATAATTGCGCAGGGGCGTGAATGGTATAAGGGAAGATAACAAAAAAGAAGAAAATAAGCAAGCTTTCAATCACTACCGTGCAATGAATTTAGGAGTGTGGACTGGAAGTACTTAACATTGGTCCTAAATTAGGAATATAAGAAAATGGAACAAGAAACAGTTATAGTGAGTGACCAAAAGCTATTTAACGCAGAGAAGTTAAACTTATATGAAGAAGCTCTCCAATTTACAACTGGAAGTCCTAAATCAATAGAGTAACTGCCAAATTATCATGCAGAACACGAAAAAATCACGTATGCCTAATCCGTCGGTCATTCTCCTAAATAAAATATAGGAATGCTTTGACAGGCTATGGTCACAGGACACTGGACAGTAATAGCAATGCGGATATGCAGAAGCTCACAGAGCATCGTCACCATAGAAAGTAAATACTTAAATCAACATTTCAGTTTCAGTCAAGAAACTTCAAGTTTCAACTACTCAGCCTACATGTCACAGAGAGTGTTATTAGAATCTCATCGGATCAGAAGCCCAGTAGAGTTAATTAAATGAAAAGCATTTAAACTTCTAAGCATGCATGTGCACTTTAGTAGAGTAGTGAAGGAAACAGTTGAAGCAAAAGAAATAACTCAAAGCCGACACTAATTTCTACAAATTATCATTTATCAGTTTCATCCAAACCTTCTCGGTTCACAATATTGGCAAATGATGGTCCACATGAATTTCTACCCAGCTCTACCAAAAGGAGGCTATTTAATAACAATCTTGAATTGAATTTACCTGATATCTGATGATGCCACAAACTCATTATATATCGCCCCAGCATCAGGTTCTCTAAGCATTTGCATGTGAAAAATTTTCCTGAAAAAAGAAGAGAGGGCGAGTGCATGAGTACTGAATAAAAGTGGCATAAACAATTACCTTCATTTTGTTATCAGCCATGTCACCACAAAAAATGCTGCTCATATCGCTGGCATTTACCCTTGCTGCATTACAAGGTTCTCATGTGATGGTGACTGAGGCTCGCGCTTTTTTTGTGTTTGGAGACTCACTGGTCGACAATGGCAACAACAACTATTTGCCCACAACTGCACGTGCTGATTCTCCACCTTATGGCATTGACTATCCCACACGTAGAGCTACTGGCCGGTTCTCAAATGGCCTGAACATCCCTGATCTTATCAGTAAGTCCAACCCACAAATTTAATTTTCAGTACACTACCTAGCATTATGATTTATGACTGGACAAAAAATTGTAGTGCAAATGCAGATTTCTATGAATACTTGGTGTAAAAACCACAATGCAGGTTAGTGCAAGAGTCATCCAGTCTTAACGCATATTTTGTTACCCTGACCTCCTTTTATTATATATCAGGTGAGGAGCTTGGCTCTGAGACCACATTGCCGATTCTGAGTCCAGAACTGACAGGGGAAAAACTGCTAGTAGGAGCTAATTTTGCGTCAGCTGGTGTCGGAATCCTCAATGACACAGGAATTCAGTTTGTAAGTGAATCAGCCTTTGATACTACAGGCTCAGAATACTTAGTCAGTGTCCAAAGGGACTATTGGTAGCTGGAATACAGAAATGTGGTTATAGAGGTGGCCTGTCAATAAGAATTAAGTAACTATATCAACATCTTTACATAAATGCGTTAACATGATTAAGTAATGGATGATAAAATATAGTTCTAGATGTCGCATTACCTAGAAATTAATGATGAAAACGATCCAACAACTTAAGAACAATGTTTATAGTTTATACCTATGGAAATCACAAGCTGCACTTACAGGTTGGGATTTTGAGACCAGTCACACAGCTGCGGTTATTTGAAGAATACCAGGAAAGGCTTGCTGCATTAGTTGGAGCAGAACAGGCAACAAGTGTAGTGAACCAAGCACTGGTCCTTATTACTCTTGGTGGCAATGATTTTGTCAACAACTATTTCCTAGTGCCCTACTCATTCAGATCCCAGCAGTACGCTCTCCCAAAATACTGCAAGTTTCTCATCAAAGAGTACCGCAAAATATTAATGGTAGTCATTTTTCCCAATCTCTGGTTTTCATCAGTAAAAATCCTGCAGGTCTTCTAAGACTAATCTCCAACAAACTGTTAATCGTTAGATAACACAGCTCAACTAATATTAACATAGCTTACATATATGTTCACAAATTTCTGCTTCGCAAAGTTTCAAAACAAACTCCATCAAATATTTTTGTTGAAATACAGAGGCTGTATGAGCTAGGAGCACGAAGGGTGCTTGTCACAGGAACCGGACCCTTAGGATGCGTACCAGAAGAGCGAGCCACAAGGAGCAGTAATGGAGAATGTGCTCCTGAACCACAAAGAGCAGCTGCCATATTTAACCCCCTGCTAGTTCAGATGACACAAGGTCTAAACAGTGAAATAGGATCTAACATATTTATTGCTGCCAATACTGGCAGGAGTAGCAAAGATCTCATCTCTGACCCTGAAGCATACGGTATAAATGAAAATCATGCCCTGTGAATTTACAACACAGTCGTTCTTTTAGACATACCGGAAACTTTATTCTTTGTGCAGGTTTTGAAACAGCACAAGAAGCTTGTTGTGGTCAGGGGTTATACAATGGCATAGGACTCTGCACATTTGCCTCAAATTTGTGCCCTAACAGAGATGTTTATGTCTTCTGGGATGCATTCCATCCAACCGAAAGAGCAGCCCGATATATTGTCCAAAATATACTCCGTGGTAGCACCGACTATATGAATCCTATGAACCTGAGCACAATACTTGCCCTGGATTCCAGAGTCTAGCTCATAAATGCTGTCAATCATTATGCCCTTGTGCAACTATATAAGAGATTCAGTGTCTCCTTTTGTTTCATTTCAAGATTCCAGTCCTTGATGCAGTGCACTTCATGCACCCAATGCAATTTATAAATATAACTGGGCTTCAGTTTACTATTTCTCATTAACTACGTCAAGGTTGCCTTTAAACCATTTCTTGATGACCACATATTTCATATAGGCAAGTTACTTCAAGTTTCAGAAAGCGAGCTGAAAAAAAGAAAATACACTTAGTTAAATCCTTCGTAGGTTTACAAATGTACTACTTGTCACCTACACACATATCAATCACATGAAACCAGAGATAACAGACCCCCATATTCTATAAGAAACAGGCATACGTACGCATAGTAAATTTTTAGGAAATAGTAACAGAATACTTGCATATAAAGCATTACTACTTAAACTGAAGCTATGTCCAAACTCGAAACAAGAAATACAGTTGTTTCACATAAGTGGCAATCAGGGATGATAATTCAAAATATAAGCAGCAAGCAGCATGCAAATTTTCTGTCTTCACTCTATGACCACAACCATAAACACAAGCTTATTTGAGTCATCCTGGCACAATGGAGAGTGACATTTTAATCCTCAGATGCTATCACAATCCACGATAATCTTAACCATATGCACGTGCAGGAATTCTAATCATGAGTTAATCTTTCGCGTCAATTCCAATCACTTATATGAGCTTAGAGAATAAGAAGTCTTGTGGATTCTAATCATAAAACAAAGACAACAAACGATACCCCGCTCATCACCTTTTTCGTAATAATGTTGTTTTTTCTGACATAGAAAGATTGGGTTAAGTTCACACTTGGTTCTAGACTACTATTATTAATACAACAATAATTACCTATCCATGCAACTTTGTATTTATATATATCTTACTCCACGCAATCAGAAGCACACATTTTTTGATTCCAAAATGAAACAAATAAAGCACATACAAAACTCGCCAAATTCCATTTCAGGGATACGTTACCGAATACTACTCATTGGGCAGAAGCAAAGGTAGCAAAAATAGCAGTTAGCATACATAATCAGATTTAAAATATTGAAGTACAAATGGCATGTCATTATTATTTTCAGAGACATTTTTCATCATCTACCATACTGTAACTAGAAGTTTGCAAGAATGCAAGGAAAAAAATATGACGTTTTAAATTCTACTTCAAACCAAATTCTCACCAGACTTCAGGACAGCTCACTATTTTCCGGAGGCATCCGCAGCCTGAGTGTTATACACATTCACCCAGACGCATCCTTCATGATTCTCGCCTCTTCATCGAAACAAAAGGAAATAAACACCTAAATTCACTCATACTGATAGCCAATCCTCATCAAATTGAAGCATATACAAAAGGCTCCGCTTGAATCATATTTCTCTCAACTTGAAGCACATCTGCTCTCCAGAGTTTCACATAAATCCACTACTTTCTCATTTGATTCTCTCTATGTAAAAATGGAAACAATCTGACCGGTGAAAGCCGACGACACTCGGCGAGCTTTCCGATGCCGTCTTGATTCGTTCGCTAAACAAGAATCGCCACGGCGTCGCCCCTATCCTGCAAACACTGGTTTATCTTCCGCGTTCGCTATTCAGTTCAAACGCAGCGTTTTACTAACAATATATTTAAAGCACAGCGTTTTGACACTTAGATCTTCCTCAATACATCCGCAAAGAGAGCCCAAAACCCTAATTCGTCAAATTGTGCTCCGAATCACGATGCGCGGAGATAACGTCAGCATTCAGCTACACAACAGCATACTCCGATCGCTAGAAAATGGACCATTTAAAGCGAAGCAACCCTATTTTGGAAACCAATCGAAGAGAGTCCCTTCATCATTACCACCACCGTCACCATCGTCGGAAGTTGCGTTGGCGGAGATTGTTAAGTGGAATATGAAGATTACGGAACATATGCGTAATGGGCGGTGTCAGTCTGCTTTGAATTTATTTAACAGGATGCCTGGCAGAACCTCGGTAACTTATAATTCAATGGTGTCTGGGTATTTGTCAAATGGTAAATTTGAGCTTGCGCGCAAGGTGTTTGATGAAAATCCTCAAAGGGATTTGCATTCGTGGAATATTATGATTAGTGGTTATATTAAAAATAATAACTTGGGTGGTGCTCAGGCTTTGTTTGATCAAATGCCGGAAAGGGATGTTGTGTCATGGAATTCTATGTTATCTGGGTATGCACATAATGGTTATGTGGATGAGGCTCGGGAGATTTTTGAAAAGATGCCTAGTAATAATACTATTTCGTGGAATGGGTTGCTTTCTGCTTATGTGCAGAATGGGAGGTTAGTGGAAGCGAGGAAATTGTTTGAGATGAAAGAGAGTTGGGATGTTGTGTCGTGGAATTGTTTGATGAGTGGATATATGAAGAGGAAGAGACTTAAAGAAGCGACATGGCTTTTTGATCGGATGCCGAAAAAGGATGCAGTCTCTTGGAACACCATAATTACAGGGCATGCACAGAGTGGGGAGATGCAAGAAGCAGGAAGATTGTTTCACGAGTGTCCGTGTAAGGATGTATTTACATGGACGGCAATGGTTTCAGGATATGTCCAAAACAATATGTTGGATGATGCAAGAAATATATTCGACAACATGCCTGAGAAGAATTCTGTCTCGTGGAATGCTATGATTGCAGGTTACGTTCAGTCAAGTAGAATGGATCTGGCCTTGGAATTGTTTGAATTGATGCCTTGTCAAAACATCAGTTCCTGGAATACATTGATCACAGGTTATGCTCAATCTGGTGATATTGTTCAAGCTAGAAATTTTTTTTGATATTATGCCGCAACGAGATTGCATTTCTTGGGCTGCTATCATTTCTTCGTATGCTCAGGGTGGTTATAATGAAGAGGCCTTGCATCAATTTATAGAGCTTCTAAGAGAGGGAGGGAATCCTAACAGATCTTCATTGGCATGTACTCTGAGCACTTGTTCTAACCTGGCTGCTCTCGAGCTGGGGAAGCAAGTGCATGGAAGAGTATTCAAGGCAGGTCTTGAGTCTGGTTGCTTTGTGGGGAATGCACTTCTTGCAATGTATTGCAAGTGCGGAGATATAGATAATGCTTGCAATGTTTTCCATGAGATCGGTGATAAAGATGTTGTGTCCTGGAACACATTAATTTATGGACATGCAAGACATGGATTTGGTAAGGAAGCTTTAAGCATATTTGAAATGATGAAAAGAGGTGGTGTCCAACCTGATGCAATTACCCTGGTAAGTAGTTTATTTTCATCAAAAAAAAGTTAATTAGGATTGGAAAAATTATGTTTGGGTGACGTATGAGGTCTGGGAAATACAACCTCTTAACTGGTTACTAGTTCAAGCTTGATCTTCCCTTAAAACAGAAATTTGATTAAAGACTATTGACTATTGAACTAGTTAATCTATCTGCATTTTAGCTGTCAATATGCTATTCACAATCTCAAGTTGTTTTTAAATTCAGTATTTCAGTGCAACAATGTATGACATTGACAGCATTTTGGTACTTGGTTAATGGAATCGACCATCAACTAAGTGCTTTACTGATATCGGTTTTAAAGTTTATTTGCATGCATTTTGTGTTTGAGTCCAGACTTTTAACTTGATTGACAACTTAGCTTTTGTACAGGTGCTATTTTCTAATGCGGGGTTGATGAAACCGCTTGTTATATTCATTTGTTAAGTTACTGCCTGTACAAATGTTACTCATTGTTTCCTTTATGATTTTTCAGGTTGGTGTGTTGTCCGCATGTAGTCATAATGGTCTTGTAGACCGAGGAACTCACTATTTTGAAACAATGATGCAAGAATATGGAATAGTAGCAAATTCAAAACACTACACTTGCATGATTGACCTTCTAGGTAGGTCAGGGCGCTTGGATGAAGCTGAAAAGTTAATGAAAAGTATGCCTACCGAACCTGATGCTTCAATGTGGGGTGCTTTGCTTGGAGCAAGCAGAATTCATGGAAATTCTGAGTTGGGGGAAAAGGCGGCAACAAAAATATTTGAGATGGAACCGGAAAATGCTGGGATGTATGTGCTTCTATCTAATTTATATGCTGCTACTGGTAGATGGGCTGATGCTGGTAAGTTGCGAGTGAAAATGCGGGATAAAGGAATAAAGAAAGATCCAGGGTGCAGCTGGGTTGAAGCTCAAAACAAGACTCATACTTTTTCCGTGGGAGATTGCCATCATCCTGACAAGGATAGAATATATGCATATTTGGAAGAGTTGCATCTGCTTGCCAGAAAAGATGGATATATTTCATCTACAAAACTGGTCTTACATGATGTTGAAGAAGAGGAAAAGGTGCATATGCTCAAGTATCATAGCGAAAGACTGGCTGTAGCCTTTGCCCTTCTAACCATTCCTGCTGGCAGACCAATTCGTATAATGAAAAACTTGCGAGTGTGTGCAGATTGCCACAATGCCATCAAACACATATCAAACATTGTCGGAAGACTAATTATCGTAAGGGATTCTCATCGTTTCCACCACTTCAAAGATGGGAAATGTTCATGTGGGGACTACTGGTAATACTGACACATGGAAATTTTTAAGAAGAGATTTTGTATTGATGGCAGAGCATGGTCTCTTTCATTCCTGGAGTGGCAGAATTGTGTTGTAAGACTTAGCTCTGGGTCATTGTGGATTTTCTTGTCCCGTGTCAGCTTAAGCCTCCCCTTCAAATTTGAAAAAATTTGATCTTGTGTTTGTTGTAGACAACTTCATGCTGGTTAGTAACCTTCTTTTAGTTTAGTCTTTAATATTCATTTTACATATTTTTCCCATCCTGAAACCAACTATATTATACAATATCATTCTTAGGGTAGCACACATCATATCTCAAAATTCATTGATGAAGCGTTGCTGGTGCATTGGCTATGGGGAAATGATAAGGATTTGAAGTTTGAACATATCACTTCTGAGGTATGAATTCATTGCTTGCTACTATATGTAGTTCCTTAATTTTTTAGCTCGGTATCTGAAAGCAAAAACCCTGGTGCTGTCAGGTTTAATCTTAGCCGATGCATAATAAAGCTTGTCTCATGCTCCAAACCTGCATGTTATATTTGCAACATGCAATCGTATGTCAACACAAGTGATCATGGATTGGTGCTCTCCCCTCTTTCGAGTTTTAACAGGCCTGGTGCAGGAGATCAGATACGAGGAACTGTATTGTCCTTTAAGGCTCGTGAAGCAGAGTTTCATAACTCTAGGGACCGAGCAATTGGCTATGGCTGTCTATCACTATTAAACTAAGTTGTTCAAAGATTCCACCATCAAGGTGGCGTTAAATATGGTGCAAGATGATTGCAAAAAGTATCATTTCATTGAAGGAAAGCACATACGTGACTACAAAGACACCATTAATGCAGAATTGCATGACGCAACACAAAAACACAGTCCAGAAAGCACACTGGTATAACCCTTGACCTTGGATCATCTACTCAAGAATTTAAAGCAGCTTGGCAAATGAGTTAATTCTTCAAGGAGAGGAAATGGAATGAATCCCCGGAAGTCCACCAGCGCACGGAGTCCCAGACCCACCACCTAGGCCGCCTAGTCCACCCCCTCCTAACCCTCCAAGGCTGCCTGGTCCTCCTCCCAATCCTCCAAGGCTGCCTGGTCCTCCCAATCCTCCAAGGCCACCGTGTCCCAACCCTGGTGTTGCTCCTACTGCACCACCTAATCCTCCAATGCCACCCACTCCTCTGCCTAGTCCAGGGACTCCACCACCTCCTCCAAGACCCCCACCAAGTACAGGAACTCCCCCTAGGCTTCCAAGGCCACCGTAGCTCACAAAGTTTTTCTTGTCATCGATACCTGTTGCACCAGAATCAACAACATTTTTGTGCTCACCAGGGATGAGTCTTGCGGCATAAGTACTTGCTATCAGTGAAGCTGCAAGTAGAAGCATAATGCACAACCTTGCTGCCATTTTTAGCAAATATGTTAACACTGAAACTTGGTGCATGAAATGAGTGAAAATGTGTGGTGAGATGATGTTTGTCCTTTGATCAGCAAAGGGCTGGTCATATAGGAAACTGTGAAGTCTTACCTGGGAAGATATATGGTTGGGAGACTTCAATGCTCACAGAGTCACAGTTATGCTTGGTTTCTAATTCAAGTAAATCTGAGTTGGATGATTGTTTGAGGAAACAGGGTTTTTACTATGTGTGCATGGCATCTTTCAATGGCACATGAAAGAAAGGGAAAGGATGAAAGGTCTGTTATTAGTTAATACAACTGCCCATTAAATCATACGCCATGTGCCCTCCTGATGGACTTCATATGACACGACAACTCGGGTGTCTCTTCATCTCTTCATCTCTATTTCTCTTGCTAAGCAATAGTGACATAAGGTAACGTTGCAACAAACACAGTCAATTCAATTTACTAAGCTCAAAATTCAGAAGTTGTATCATGTGGAACCCTCCATTTTTCATGGATTTATGAATCCTCTTTGCAGTCGTTGATTGTATTTTCTGTTTGCATTTTAGACGCACCAGATTGTGCCACGTGTTTGCATTTTTGAAATGCACACGTGAGTTGCACATGACAAATGCACACGTGAGTTGCACATACTCATTAATACGCTGGCACAATCTGGTACGTTCAAAGTGCAAACAGAAAATGCAATCAACGGTTGTAAAAGAAATTCATAGATCCATGAAAACAGTGGCGGATCCAGCCATGTAATACAGGGGGGTCCAAAAAAAATGTAACTTACAACCCAATGTAGCTAAGAGAACTGGTTTACAAATTTTTTTTTGCAACACAAAGTAAGACAAAAAGTGCTCAAATCCATTCATTCACTTTAGCGAACGTAAACCATACTTGCGTGTCTTCATATTCTGAAAATAGCGCATCACGGTTTCATTGTCAATACTTTTGAATGCATCCCTCTCGATGTAGCATACTAAACAGTCATTCAAAAACTCATCTCCAATTTTGTTACGCAAATCCGTCTTTATAATCTTCATTGCAGAAAATGCCCTCTCCACACTAGCTGTCACAACGGGTAATACCAAAATCAACTCAATCACACGATATACTAAAGGAAATGCTGTATAATACCCTGCCTTGACCATCTTCCTAGCAACGTCACTAATGTCATGTAGTGCGGAAAACTTATCATTTTCTCTCATCTCATCTTTATCGTGTTCACTTTGATCTATGTATCCCGTTGAAACGTCATTACTTTTTTCGGAAACATTTGGGGCACTCACTTGCGGCGCAACATTGATAGATGGATGAGAGTCGATACTTGATTGCCTTGGCCTCTTAGAACGGACTACAAATTTATCCATATCCCTATATAAAAAACAAAATTGCAAAATAATTTATACTATAAATTAACTACATGAAAATAACGCACCATTATAATTCTTAAACAACGATACCACAAAGTGACAAAGGCACAAACGAATAATAGAAAGTAAAATTAATAACTAAATTGCTAAGTGGACACTACCTTTACCTTAAAATAAGCTCTTCCAATCCTTAATTTTGAATAACCAAGAGAACTTCGTTGGGGAGTGGAGCTGTTGTCGGCTGTCGCCCTTGTCCGCTACTGCTTGTCGACTTGGAGAAAGCTCCTGAATGTGAATGGCCAAATGGGTGCTGGACATTAACTCTTAAATGGGTTTTGTTTGTGGGTCTCGGCCCACTCATCTAGTTATAAAATCTGATTTTTTTAGAATTAATTTAATACACTTCAAAACAATAGAGGATTAATTAAAAAAAAAAATAGAATCAAGCGGGATCCACGGACCCCCTTGCCCCCCTTGCACCCGCCACTGCATGAAAAGTTCCACATAATACAATCTCCAAAATCCATACTGATTATCTAACAGTCTGAAATAGAAGGAGCTTTATTCGAAACAAATGCACATAGGATGCTCATGCTCTAAAACATTTCGAAAAGCATATGTCAACATTAAAGAGAAATCATGTTTGATGTGTTGTCGGCAACACTTCTGACGATCTGATGAGCACATACATTTCACTGACAATGGAAGTTATGAGGGTTTCTGACCTGAGGTCTTATCAAACTTAAGGCCCTTCTCGGTCATCCACAGCTAGCTACACACATGGACAACTAGCAGAGAAAGCAGTGAGTAGGAGACCATGTTACACCATTTCACTAACAAGTTGATGCAGTTATTGCATGCAAATGCCAGCCTTGATGTACAGTTTCTAGGCCTGTTTCTACAGACCATCATGCTAGCCAGGCTCCATATATTGCAATGAATTTCAGTCTGTTTCAGTCACTTTGCAAGTATGAACCAAACAATGAGTCGAGCCCTGCAATATTTATATGTTATAGATCACGAAAGATAATATCCCCTAGCTGTTCAACTTACTATTCTCTCCGTCTCATTAAGAGTGTCTCATTTTTTTTAAGATGTTTCAAAATGATCTTCTCATTTCCTAAAATAGAAACTTTTTACCTCTACATTTACACTGTTTTTCATATTTTTTATCTCATTCATTCTCTTTATTACTTTTTATCTCATATTTTTTAATTTTTTAAAAATTGTAAAAGTTCTCAAATGGACACTTAAAATGGGACGGAATGAGTATTAAGTACGCCGGAGTCAAAATGTCAAATAGGCCAAATATAGTCACTATAAATGCGAGTTGAACCTATCCTACAAGTCTAAACTACAGGTTTGAGATCCAATCACAATGTTGTACTTTTCTCGCCACAAGTAATTTCTAATTTCTCTCAACCACAAATTTCAGTTTCGTATTTATCCACTTATTTGTTTATCATAAAAATGAGTTATTCACTTCACTAAAACAGTATAATCAGGGTTTCAAGAATCGGAAGAAGAACATCTCTTGTTTAAATTATGGCTGGTATGGCGATGCAACCAGGGTTTCCTAGTTTCCAACCTAAAAGGGCTGTTGTGATTCAGAGCCCTTGGAGCTCTAGAGTTTTCATTCCCATAGCTCCAAGGGATTTTCGCTACCATGTGAGTGTCTTTTCATCTCAAAGTATCATTCTACCACGTCTGTGATATATGCATGCCCTAAACGAACCAGCCTTATTCACCCATTGGAAACATTGTGGCAGGCAAGTGCAAACGATGAGGCATCAAGTGCATACAATAAGGCAACAGACGCAGCCAAGAAAGGCGCCGAGGCTGCTCAAAAAGCAGGCAAAGATGTAAAGGACAAGGCAGCAACCGCAACCGGAGATGTAATGAACGTGTCCATCTATATACTTAACAATTTTGCATGCATGCATGTCTATAATGAAATAAACATTTTTGTGATCTCAGACTGTAGCACATTATCAATCTTTTATTGTGTCACACTAGGTCACAGAGAAGGCCAAAGAAGCAGCAGGAAAAGCGACAGAGACAGCACAAGATCTAACAGAGAAAGCCAAGCAGACAGCCCATGGTGCATGGGAGACAGTAAAAGACACTACACAAAAGATCAAAGAAACTGTTGTTGGGAAGACTGAGGAAACAAAGGAAGCTGTTAAAGACACGGCTGAGAATGCCAAAGGAAACCTCAACTCCAAAATCTGAAACCTCAACTTTAATTTTCCTTTCAGAGAGTTATAAACTCATCTTAAAGTCATATGATTAGTTGATAGCAAATAATTTTAGTGAGACTAATCTCAATTCGTTGGTTTATATTAATGTTAAATGAACTAACGTTGAGGATATGATTATTAATATTAACAGTTGAATTTAAAAAAATTAACTGTGGATATGATTTACTTTTATGTCACATAAA
>QZGG01001585.1:0-60106 GCA_006409495.1 Sedum album
ATCGGTCATATTTATAATTTTTAAAATAATTTTTAATTAGTTAAATATTTATTAACTAAATTAGTAATTAATTAATTAAATTAAAATTTAT
Organism: Sedum album; assembly: GCA_006409495.1. Lineage (NCBI taxonomy): Eukaryota > Viridiplantae > Streptophyta > Magnoliopsida > Saxifragales > Crassulaceae > Sedum > Sedum album. The sequence continues at coordinate 92 of QZGG01001585.1, forward strand.
TTGATATTTAATTAAAAGTCAGATGAGTCAACGGCGGGTTTAACGGGAGTCAACGCCGGAACAGTGCAAGGGGTGTCACGATTGAGTAGACTTGTAATTAAGAGGTGGTTATTTTAAAAAAAAAGTTGGAGGGGTGGTTTGTCTCAAATTGCCCTATTGGGCGGGTGGTTTTCGCTAAAAAACCCTTAAATATTAATTTCAAATGTTAGATTACTCAAAGTAAGCAGCTAATACAATTTCTTTTGATCCCTTAAAATAAATATTCCTCTTGAACCTAAGGACACGTCGATGTTGAAAAAGCTTCAACATTTTCCTATGTAATGTAAAAGGTTTATATTATTGATAAATTAACTATATTGAAAATGATGCTTTATGAATCTAACAAAAATTGAAAAATATCATTAAAAACAACATTCAACAAATTCAAAAAAATTACAATGAATTTTATGTTGCCCCCAACACAAAAATTTCCTGAATCCGCCACTGAATGTGAAAGTAATGCAAATTCAACCTAATTTAGTTGTTTGCAGAAAGCGGATAAGTTAGATTACTCTGAATATTTGGAAATGACAAAAACTTATAGACTTAAGTATCATCCACATGTATGAGAGAATGAAAAATGTTATTTTTTCCTTATTTATTTATTAATACATTGCATGACGCGTTTTTCAATTGGGCTTATTTTAGTTTGCCAAAATTTATTAGTTTTATTACACTATAAAAGTGCACATTTATTTCAGAACTATTATTTGAAATATTAACTTCTCTTCTAGGACAGTTTTCAATCTTACATTTAATATTTGCGACAAATTCTAATGAGAGTAAATAATAAGCTTTTAAAATAAAATCGAAGGAGATATCACAATTTAAAGATGATTTATGAGAAATAACTTTTGCTTCGCATATTATATAAAAATTGTGTAGCGCATATATTATATTGTTTTCATTTTTGTGAAAAACCAATTACAAACAATTTTTTCCCTCAAATTTTCTTTCAATTTCCACCAATTAAATATATTTTGGTTATCTTTTGTTTAATCTCTATGCTCTTCACCCAAGCTTTTCTCAATATGAAATGATAAAAGATATGAGCACAATAGCTAGAAAATCATATTGATATGAGGGTCCATGGGAACATTAGGGTTTGATAATGATAAATAAATAATATAAACAAAAAAACTGATTAAGATAAAATCCAAACAAATTTGAGAGAACCCATCAGGGTAACTCATTTGGTAAGAGCAATGACAAAAAGTATCCATCATTGGAGCCAACCGAGTTCAAATCCAAGTGGGGGCAGGGTCGGGGTTCTGCGGGGTAGGATGGAGGGGAAAAACTAAGTTGGCTTGAGAATGGGGGTTGTCCATTCTTTGACCAATTTTTTTTAAACTCGTCAGGGGTGTAGCTCAGTTGGCAAGAGCAGGGGCAGAAAGTGCCAACCACTGGAGCCAACCCGAGTTTGATTCCTAGTGGAGGCAGGTCAGGGGTTCTGCGGAGTAGGATAGAGAGGAATATTTAGTTGGCTTGAGGATGAGGGTTGTTCTTTCCTTGACCAATTGTTTTTAAAAAAACTCGAGAGTAGGTAAAATCCAAACAATAATTTTAGGTAGTTTTCTTTAGTTTTATTAATTTTATTCTTCTGTTGAGTTACCCATTGTTGCACTTCTTGTGAAACTCACTATCTGTGCTATCTCTCCTGGAATTACCTCAGATGAAAGGCCATACTAACAATCGTTCATAGAGCCTTGCTCTAGATTCTTGCAGTTAACTTTGCAGGAAAATGGCTACCAACAACCCAATTAACGATTCTTTATGAAGACCAGTCATAATCAACTATGGAGCATATGACAGTGGACTCAACAAAGCAAGACACATATTTGTTTATTCGATGGAAACTCTGGAGAGTCATAGAAAAGGGGCCGATTTCAATCTAAAGGTCAAAGAATAAAGATTACACGGATGAAGGTTACAGTGCTCTAGAAAAGAAATAGAGCTAAAAAAGTGCTATACTAAGCCCTCTCCGCCGAGAATCTCAAGAAGACTAAATAAATATGGGATGGTCAGAGTATACATTACAGTGGGAATTAGGATATTAAAAGAAAACAAGACGTTTGTTACTTTTCGAGATTTAGAGCACGTTGCAAGGGAAGCCAGAGTTATTAGGGGACTTTCAAGGCATACACAATTCCATAATTATTTTGATCTTCACCCACAATTCCATAACTAATTGAAGACGAACCTCCACTACTGAAACCTTTAACCCCTTAAATAGAAGTATACCAATCCAACCTCATGAAGCACCTTATATCATCCTCGATTTATGGACCAAAGCGAGAGGCCGATTGAGAATATTGCCTCAACCTGTAGTCATTATGGATCAACTATATGCCGATTCGAGAGAGTTGGAAAATTCGAGGTCAAATACACACAACTGATTATGGTGAAATTGACGATGTGTTTTACGATAAGTAAATCAATATTTATCCTATCAGGATATGTCAAACACATTTATTATTAAGTGACTTCGAGTCGAGCCCAAGAGAAAAACCTATAGTAGTTATGCGTCAAGGGGGCTTGTTCCTCCAACAAGTATTGAAGACAAAAGATATTTTTCTTTTATACAAAAAAATGCAGCAACGATATGTTACATGTATGCGTCAAGGAAATAGCCACAACTCTAACAATGAACAACTCTACGAAAAAGCACAACACAAATCAACAAATCATTTTGTAACAAAGATTTCGTATAAACTTGCCTAACAAGTAGGAAAGATCAAGAATATATTATATTGGCATAAATAGTCAGGGAAAGTATCATGTGGAACCCCCACCTTTTCATGGATCCATGGATCCATGGATCCCTCTTTGCATCCATTGATTGCATTTACTGTTTGCATTTTGGACGCACCAGATTGTGCCAGCGCATTAATGAGCATGTGCAACTCATGTGTGCATTTGTCATGTGCATTTCACGTGTGCATTTCAAAAATGCAAACACGTGGCACAATCTGGTGCACACAAAAAATGCAATCAACGATGATGAAGGGGGATCCATGAATCCATAAAAAGGGGGGGTTCCACATGATACTTCCCCTATATAGTCAAAATAGTATATAGTGCACTAATAATTTAAATTGCAGTAAGGGCTAAAGAATGAAACAGAAAAGAAATTTTCCAAAACTTTTCTCTTTCTCATCTCCTTGCCTTCATCCCCACTCATCTAACTCCTCACCTCTTTCATCCTCTACTTTTCCATCTCGTATTCCCCATATCACTGTCCATTCCTAACACGATCATATGTTATTTCTACCAGAGTATCAAGCAAACGTTTGTACATGCATAAAGTTATGATTGACAGTTATAGGATAGAGGATCGTACATTTTAGATTCAACTTTTATTCCTTCTTTAGAACGGGGATGATACCTAAGAGACACGGTTCTTAAACTTTTACCCTGTCGAGCCATGTAGAAATTACCTCTCGATGTTGATCGGTAAATCATGTCTGTTTAATGAATATGCTAAATCAAATGGGGTTGTCGCTCTCGCGCACAGTACACTTAAGATCAACATGCTGAATATATTTAAACATCCTACAGTTCAATCGTCACCAACCCTAGGATTTCACTAACGGATAAGCACATGAATATTTCGTCAAACACTTAGCATACTTATAAGTAAAACAAAGATAAAACATTTTAAACAACAACCACAACATGAATTAAACATACACAAAAGCAGCATTATATTGTCATTAGAAGTAGCATAATCATTGTTGCTGACAAGAAAAATAAAAGTATGACACAAGATAAAGTAAAGTGCGATGAACAGAGGGATAAAGTAGAAAAATTGTTTCTTCTCTCGTGGCGACTACTCTGGAATCCAAAGACTTCATGGTCACATCCGATAATCTCTAGCTAAAATTTCACCCCCTATAGAGGCGACACATGTGTTGGTGGATCTAAAGTTTCGTATTAATAGGAGATGTGCTTGATCTAGGATGAGCAAGTGGCCAATGTCTGCCAAGCTGGATTTCCAGTTCAATTCCTCCCTCTTCACTCAGAATTTAGATTTCTAATCAATAGAAATTATAGATCATTGAATCATATTTTAGCAAGATACTGGTCTCCTAAATTGGACATCCTAGCTGTTTTTGGCAGTTTTCTAAAGATCAATTGGTCAGGCTGTCTCTTTGGGCTTTCACTTGCTCGATATTGCTTATTTTCACCTGCTTTCAATCGCAATTCACTCGTACTTATTTCAAATCATTACACAACATGAAGAATGTGTTATGAGCCCGAAATGAACAAGAAGTCATGGTAAAACACTGACAAATACATAGTACACTCGTCCGTACATTAGACATCAAATAAATTACAAGAGTTGGGAAATCTCAATCCACATTGGGCTCAATTTACGAAGATTTTTCAAAATTTTAACATGATAGAAGTCCATAAAGAATTGTTTTTACAAGAGCGTTTCTAAGTCTTTGTGAGGAAAAGTGAAGAAGTGATTGATGAGCCATGAATCGAAAAGATTACATACATAAGAATATGGATAGAGCTAAGAGAGCAAACCAATCGATCAATTTATCAATGAAGATGGATAAAGAGTTACTATCTAGAAACTAAGAGATTTAGAACTAGGGGTGCAAACGAATCGATCGTTTGCGAGCTACTCGGGAAGGAGCCCAGTCAAAGCTCGATCAAGGACACGGCTCGGCTCGATTTTAAACGAGTCAAGCTCAAACATGATTTGATACTCATTTAATAAACAGGCCAAACATGAACATATTAGTGCCCGGCTCGAATAAGCTTGTGAACTACTCGCTTACATTAATATCTATTAAATTATATTCATATATAAAAAAATTATTAACCATTGTTAAAATAAGGTAGTAATAGGACTTAGCAATATAAATATATTATACATACAATTTGCAACAAAGTATATGATATGGGATAAAATATAAGTAAAAATCAATACACAATAGTAAGTTTGTGGAACTTATATCCCACATTGCTTGTGTATATGCACATTCTAAGACAAGCATAGTATAAATAAACAATAATTCTTTGGGTTTTAATTTTGGATTTGGACCTTAATTTGTTTTATAAGGGTGACAACGCGTCATTGTGCACTGCAGATCTAAATTTATATTCCTACTCAAACTAGTGTAGCTGTAAGTCGAACACAAGGGAAAGTAATTTAGTCATAGAGTTATACTACTAACTAATCCTAATCCTATCAGAAGTTTTTTGGAGGTTTGTTTGTAAACTACAACTAAATGTTTTACTAATAAATGAGAAATCGCTTAGTAAAATGAGAAATCGCAGTTCAGGGAATCTCGTTGTAACTAGTAATCACAGACCAGAAAGGCACCAATCTAGTAAATTATAGTAGTTATAATTAGATCGTCCAGCTAGAGTTTTTACCTAATTCTAGTTTTATCTTCTACTACCCGCTAGAGTCTCAAGAAGATACAACAATTACCTAATCAAACTACCACAATAACTCCACCGCTAGGCTTTTCTACTATGACAATTCAATTAGATATCATGCAATTGCTATAAACCTAATTTCACCGCTAGGCAGAGTCAAGTAAATTAAAACTTGCTATTCAATGTTCTAATGCAATGTTGCAATTCAATTTTCCAACTGTAGGGTATTAGCTACATTATAACAAAACAAAATACTAAAAACTGAGTCCGAAGAATTATCAATTATGTAGATTAAGGTTGAAACTTGATCGCAATTTCCTCCAGCAAGGCTCTGGATTTCGCCCTCAAGAATCTCCTTTCAATTAGGTTTGAAATCCTAATCAAAAGCTGCCAAATTTCTGAATTGGGCCGGGTGGAACCAACCGCAGACCCTGAAAGAATTAAATCCGCGGACCCTTAAGCAATTATGGAAATTCATTAGCGTCAGCAGATGAAATAACGGTAGCATTCGCGGCTGACGTCAGCATGACGTCATCCAGTCTGGTTTTGCTTCTTTCCCTCGTTTATGTGATCCGAATTCGTCTAGAAATGCTCCTCAAGCGTGTAAAATCTCATTTGCACTCCAAATATGCCTGAAACGCAAAACTCTACGAAAATATAATATTTCACAAATAAAGAATATAAAAATGATGGAAATAAGACAATGATGAATCGTATAAATACGCTCCATTAAACTCCCCCAGACTCATCCTTGGTCGTCTCGAACAAGTAGAAGCTAGACTACAGATTGAACCAATTAAAGTATACTATAACTTCATGCTAATCCAACTCATTTTATCCTATCTAATCATCTCATCAACATCTGCATACACTCATCATCAAAAATGCTCAATCTGCACTCAACGATAAATGTTACTCAAGTCAAGATATATAAATGATAATGTAGAGATAGTCCTGTTTAGATTCATAACTTCATTCTTCAATTAACAATCCTAACCCTAACCTCACTAATAGGTGAGTTTTTAACATGGCTTCCAAAACCTACTATTTAGATAAATTCACAGCCAACAACGAACATTAATTCATTCTTTTTTTGAATTTTTTATAGCTTGCCTTATTTTGGCTTGTATCATTGGTTAAAGCAAGTGCTCAAGTAGGAAGTGTCTTGGTTTTCTTCCTAACCCCCAGGACTAGTCAATAACCAATATAAAACAAAACATTCGTTGTAATTGAACTATCCACATATAGATTTTCAATTCTCATTATTGTCCTTTCAACGCGAGTCAAGATGAGGGTCGCTCATCTCTTTTCCCGGTTACTCAGACAAGAGATTAGATAATCTTTTTCAACAATATGGAATGCCACAAAATCAACTCAATATATAATACAATTAATCATGCAAAAACAGAATGCATGTCAAATTCTCAAGGACATTTCCATCAACTCCACACCACCAGATATCTCAACTCAAAAGCATTCATATCATCAAGCATAATTATAAAAAACATCAGATTTCATGCACGCAGATATATCAACATACAACAAGGATGAAGAAGAGTACACATACTCTAATAAAGTGAAAAATGATAAAAGATGTGGTAGGGAACAAGTAACTCCCCTACTGATCCTCAAACGGAGAAAAAGGTTGCAGGTAATGAGGTGGAATGGCCGCTCCTGGAGTCCATCCTAGAGGTGGTGGCACTGGCTGAAACCCTACATGCCAAGTATCTAAGCACGCAATGAGTTAAACATAAAAAAATATGCTCAGAAGTATACTGACCCTGCTGGGCGTCAGGCTGCTGCTCCGGCTGATGCGGCTGAGGATCCGGTGCGCTAGCTGGCTCAGCTATAACAATTCCTCCCGTTTGTTTCCTCGACCTTCCAACTCGTCTAGATGGACTGTCTGCTAGTCTAAGTCCCTCAGTGGCAAAATAAATCCATACATAACTGTCAGAAGTGCAGGACCACCTGATATGCTTATCTGATCGGAATATGTCCTCATCGGCCCATGAGTAGTGAAGCAAACGATGCTCTGGTGGGACTAGGTGAGGATGGAGGGCATGAAGCATGAAAGTGATCATGCCTCCACAAGTAACAGGCCCGGATGATCTAACCTGACTCTAATGTGTCGATAAATAATGACTCCAGCTCACCACCCTCCCATTGTGCAACAAAGCGAGAACGACTAAGTCATTCTTTGTAATCTTGTAACCTCCTTTCTTCCGGTCGTGAAGGATTCTGTCCATCATGAAATGTGGAGCAAAAATATTGGCCTCCCAATAAATCGCGCCTTAGTCTCGCTAGGGTGAAAGGTCGTAGTCAGATCTGAGCCCTCCTGCCATGCCTCCTACATCTCCGCATCATGTATTGCAAGAAACTCACCACGAGCTCTCGATCCAAACACAGCTCTCAACTGTTGTCTAGTAAATGTGTGTGTCACTCCTTTGTGACTGTACAAAAAGCTCGGAGGGTCATCATGTGCTGCAAGAGCCAGCGTGCCAAAAACTTGAAAGTATCCTTTACATCTGCTTCGCCAGTCAACTCAAAATACCTTCGCCATCCGCTCTGGCGAAGCGTAGACCGAGCTTCTTCATACACTCCCATCATCTCCATAAAAGGCCGAGAGGAACATAAAGGCTCTTGATGAGGTAGCCACAAGAATGTTTCCGGAGTACGTGGTCTCCTTGCTACGCTCATTTCTCCGAAATCAAGTAAAACTTTAGAATTCAGCAGATGCCGCGGGCCCTTAACTAATATATCCGCAGACCCTTAAGCTATTCCAAAAATCCTTAACCATCTGCTAAGGAACTCAATACCATCCGCGGATGAGCTCAGGTTGCGATCCCGACGTCCTCCGAGCAATTCTTACGATCCACACACAAATTACGCCAAAACAAACACCCCACAATATTTCATAACCAAAATAAACCAAATCCCTCTCGTCAATTCAGCCAATTCGACCAACAAACACCAATCACAAGGAATAAAGACAAAATTTTCGCATATACCATCCATTATGAGAAAAAGTCAAATAAAATTCAACAAAAATAAAGAAAAAAAGAGAGATAAAAAATCAATTTTAACTAGAACTCCTTAAATAAACTTGCTTTCCCTGGCAACGGTGCAAAAATTTGACAGCGCGTCGTTGTGCAGTGCAAATCTAAATTTATATTCATATTCAAAACTAGTGTAGCAGTAAGTAGGGTCGAACTAAAGGGAAAATAATTTAGTCCTAGAGTTATGCTACTAACTAATCCTAATCCTATCAGGGATTTTGGAGGTTTGTTTGTAAACTACAGCTAAAGTTTTTACTAATAAATGAGAAATCACAGTTCAGAGAATCTCATTGCAACTAGTAATCACAGACTTGACAAGCACCAATATAGTAAATTATTGTAGTTCTAATTAGATAGTCCCACTAGGGTTTTTACCTAATTCTAATTCTATCTTCTATTACCCGCTAGAGTCTCAAGAAGATGTAATAATTACCTAATCAAACTACCACAATAACTCACCGCTAGGCTTTGCTACAATGACAATTCAATTAGATTCATGCAACAGTTATAAAACCTAATTTCACCGCTAGGCTGAATCAAGCAAATAACAATACATGCAATTATAATAAAGAACATAATTCACTAAATTAAAATTTGCTATTTAGTGATCTCATACATTGTTGCAACTCAATTCCCCAACTGTAGGGAATTTAGACAAAATACGAAAAACTAAGTTCGAAGAGTTATCAATTATGTACACTAAGGTTGAAAATTGATCACAATTTCCTCCGGCAAGGCTCTGGATTTCAGCGCCAAGAAGCTCCTTTTAATTAGGTTTAGAACCCTAATACAAAGCTATTGAATTTCTGAATTGGGCCGGGCGAAACCAACGCGGACCCTAAAGGAATTAAATCCGTGGACCGTTAAGCAATCATGGAAATTCAGTAGCATCCGCATATGAAATTACAGTACCGTCGCGGCTGACGTCAGCATGACGTCACCTAGTTTGCTTTTGCTTCTATCCTCGTCTCTGTGATCCGAATTCGTCTAGTATTAATCCATAAGCGTGTAAAATCTCTTTTGCACTCCAAATATGCCTAAAACAAAACTCTATGAAAATGTAATATAAAACATATAAGAACGATGAAAATAAGACAATGATTGTTTGTATAAATATGCCTCATCAAAGGACCCACTTAGCTCCTAGTTATGCTTGATTCGAGCTCTAGTTAAGCTTAAGACAAGCTCGACTACTTGAATACTTTATCGAGTCGAGCTCGAGCTCTCTTTGTAAATGCTCGAACGAGATGAGCCGAGTTTGAGCATAGTCAATCTTACACGAGTCGAGCTCGAGCAACCAGATACTCGGCACGACTCGTCTCGTCTCGTTTACACCCTTACTTAGAGCAAAATCAAGAGATTTAAAGACCAAATCAATCCATTTACATAAGAAGATGAATAAAGCTTTCATGAAGCTTATGAGCGATTCAACGTCTACACCGCAAATGTCCTCATCATGGCATACCAAAGTGAAAACTTCACCATTAAAAGTTAGTAAAAACTTTGACATTAAAAGTTTTTAAAAACGTTGGCATCGAAAGTTTATTTGCGCTATATGCACGCAAAAATTTCCGGTTAACAACAGTCCAGTTGATGTTAAACTGGAATTCACCAGATTCTACAAGGATAAAACATTAAACGTTTATTGAATCCAATACTCTTTAAGGGTTAAGATTTAGAGAAACTAATAATTTATGTGAGATGGTGAGACTTAATCTCAACCGATGGTTAGAGTAATTTAGCGGTTGAGATTAAATTGATTTTTAAATATGTTTTAAATGAATTTTTAAAAAATACGAGGTGGTTGGGGATTGACTGCTATTCATATAAACCGTCAGATGCACTAAAATCAAAGATCGAGATGATATCCTTCCGTCTCACATAAAATATTTTATCCCCCTTAAACTCTTTCGTACTCTTTAATCTATCTATATTTAAAACCCAAGACCCTTAATTGACGGTTAATTTTGTGAAGCCACTTTTACATTCCTAAAATACCCTTACTAATCTCATTAATTACTATATCACATATTAGTTGATTTTAATAAATTTATTATTTTATAATAAATTGAACAGTTGTTTATCAATTTATATGCACAGATATTATCTGTGCTCAAAGTACTAGTACAAATAAAACTTAAAAGAAAATCTAATTGTAAACCAATACTCCCTCCGTCCCATTTTGTTTGTCCAAAAGCACAAAATGCACGTTAATTAAGATAGAAAGAGAATATAAAATGTGTGGTTGGGAATAAATGATTAATAAATAAATGAGTAAAAAAGTAGAATGTGTGGTGGAGAATGAAGGAAAGTGGACAAACTTAAGGGGACACTCAAAATGGAAAGTGGACAAACATTATGGGACGGATGGAGTAATAAAATTTCAAACGAAAATTTGCATACGTCACCCACTGACAACGATACTGACTTTAGTGTTATGTGTTCAATCAATTGGCTCAATTAATTATATATAGGGTGAACATACTGGAACATGTATTAGTATTACCTTTGAAATTCGAATGAAAATTGACAACGTCAATCATATTTGAATCAGGTTGATTTGAGGCATTCATACCAAAACTGTTTTCTAATTATTGTATTCAGATCTTTCATCAATTTCGTATTCAGATGTAATTATTAGGAGAATATCAAAATATGTTTTCCACCTCGTTAATTCGGGGAAAATTTGAAATAGTGAAAGAAATCTGAGGAATGAAAATGGCTTATCAAAAACAGTAAAAATTGCAGTATGATGTTTGGGGAGAGATACTGTATAACGTGTTTTACGTATATAAAAGAGAACGGATCACATAAAAAGTGGTAGTTTGATTGTAAAATAAAAACAAATCTTGTCCATTTATTTGCTTTAATCTAACGGTCCTAGTTTGATGCAAATTATATTACTTAAAAATATGAAAGGGTATATTTGTAAATTAACTAAGGAATATATTTAAGATATATCTAAACTAATTTTTTGATAACTATATCTAAACTGATTTTGATTCCTCAATTATCGGTAACCGATTATGTTTATGGATAGCATATATTATTTTAGTTTAAAATTTGTTTTATACAAGATCTGATTTATTTTTGAACGTCATCATCCACATTTATTTGAATTATAAATCCTGACCTAAACATACCACAATGTATGTTGAAATCTGAATTTTTATGACATTATTTACAATGATCATATTTGTACATAGTCCGAAAACGTATACAATTCTTTGTATTCGTCGTATGTTATGTAATCAAAATAGTTTTTAGGTCCACTATTTGTACATATTTGATTCACGAATCTTATTATAGCAATTCATGAATCATAGATATTTTATTATTGAAAAGTTTAGTTCGTCATCTGATTTTGTTTACATTGATATTCTAATAAGATTATTTCAAGTTTTCGCATTCATAAGGGTCGGTTTTCTTATTAATAATACATTCGTTCGTATGATCCAAACATTGTATAGATTTGATTCGTGAATCATAATATAGCAAATAATGAATCATGAGTTCAATGTTATATATGTAATAGTATTTATAACAGCTGAACCAAAATATGAATGTAAATCATGGACCATATAACAACTAGTATAAGATTCACGTTATGGTAGTATATGGTTCATGAACCATACGCCTCAAATCATTAACCATATGAATGAATTCCTTACTTTTTTATTACATCTACGCATGATTCATGATATGCTATAATATGATTCATGAATCATATGGAGTCAGATACTAAATAATCGAAACAGTAAGGGACTTAACATATTTCTTCCCAAATTTTCTTGGTATCGTTCTCGCGGTGGTGTCATGACCTGCAAACGTAAGAAGACTTCGTAAATCTACATCGCATGTAGCTAATCGATATATAAACCCGACATTACCGACCTGAGGTTTCAAAGAAGCGGAAGGTTTCAAATTCAACGACTGAAGTGAGACGCAGATGATTTTGGGTGATTGATTTCGTAATCGTCTCTGCGCTGAATTTTAGGTTTCAATGATTTTGTGAAATCAATGGTCTGTTCGAATCAGATTGAATTTCACCCAAACCACGATTTTAGGAATATCAAAACCGCTTGAATTTTAAAAAATTTGTGACTAATTTACCCTTAAACATTATATTCAATATTATAATTTTCAATATTTACAAATTGATCCCAGAATTAATAGCCGTCAGATCTTTGAATTTTAATGGTTGAGATCTATTTGTTACTTTTCATAGAATCTCTACTCTTTTAGCAGTGTTTAGATTTGGCATTTAAATTGCTCCAAACCAAGCAAGCAAATACGTAAATGATTTGGCAGTTGGAATGTAATTTTACTTATCAACTAATCCAGTCTAACAGTCACAAAGCCCGTTTGGCCCAAATTTCATTAGGGTTTTCTATATATAATCATCTGTCTCTCTCATTCGCCTTGCACGCCTCTGCCCTCCTTCCCTCTTCATTTCACATCTCTCCATTGCAGAAATGTTGGAGAGTACATCTGAGCTTTGCCATATTGAGGAGGTGCCAAGTCTGAGATTCACAGCTTCCCTCCTGCAGGCATGTTGTTGGATCGTTAGTATAGCCTTCCCTCTAAGGTATCTCTGTTAGGAGTTACCACAGAGGTATTGCAGGAGTTGAGTTACTCGTAAGGTAACACAGACTGTGCGTTCCCCGAGAGGTAACACAGTCAGTGAGTTGCTCGAGAGGTAATGCAACGAGTAACTCAGCAGCGGAATTAAAATAATAAAATCGTGTAAAAATAACAGAAATAAAGTACTCACGATTTATAGTGGAAACCTCAATACCAACAAGTACTGAGTAAAACCACTACCTTCTAGGACTTCCTAGAAGGATTTGTAAGAGCTTGAGAGTTTGTTTATTAGATATCTTGTCAATTACAATTCAATGACTAATCGCCTACAATGAATTAGTTTATGAACTTGTATTCTCTTGACCTCACTCTAAATGACACGCTCACAACCTCTTCATGTACAGCTCTGAATACTCCGAGGATTCACCGCTACTCCTGAAATGCACCTCTCTAGATTCAAAGCCGTCAAACAACACACAACTCAATGTAAGCTCCACGCTTTCTCTGTAAGCTCTCCGCTTCTTTGTAAGCTCCACGCTTTCTCTATAAGCTCCACGCTTTCTCTGTAAACTCCACGCTTTCTTCAAAAGATTGTTGCCTATTTATAGGTCCTGTTGTCAAGATTACTCCTAGATCTTGTAGAATTATCTCATTCCTAAATTCCTGTGAAAATCACAAATCTTTTCAAAGATAAACATTAGTTTCCAAAAGATAATAATAAAAGAATACTTATTCAAATACTCTTGCCAAAGATAATGATATAAATATTATATGAAATATATTATGTCAAGATAATGTCACATATAATATTTATTATTATCTTTGTTTCCAAAAGATAATCCAATATATATTATTTAAATTCATGATTATCTTTCACTAGATATTCTTGTTAAGATATTTCTTAAATAATATTTATAATATCAATTTAAAATATCTTAACAATAATCTTTTAAATTTATTTTTCATAATAACACATGTGTTCCTATTTGCTATAAAACTCCACCTGAGAACTTCTCACTTCTTCGTTGTATCTTCATCTTCAACCCATCTTCCACTCAAACACTATGTCTTATACATCCAAAACTCTTATAGTCATATGTTTCATGATCGAAGTTCTGGGGTAGCCGTCTCCATGAGTAGAAAACCCGCTCTTGCTACCGTCTCCTTCCCTTTCTGCACTCACCTTACTTTTTCAGGTTGGGGAGTTTCACTGCCTCATGTTAGAAGGTAGGACTGGCTACATTAGTGTACAAAAAAACAGATTTTAACTTATGGACAAAATAAACAAGTGAGTTTTACACGGTACAGTAAATAATATTTAAAGTAGACAACCCAACTATGTAAAATAACAAACAAATTAAAAATATGTTGTCTTACATAACATCGTGTCAACATAATAAGTACCCGATTCACAAGTAAAGTTTTGTACAAAAAAACTCAGTATAATCAAGCACCATTTTGCGATCCTTTAAATATCTGTACACTATATACCCTATAACTGTTGCTATAACAAAAGCTATTATGATCACTCCCAAGCATTGTTGTTGTCCTGGATCAACATCATCAACTTGAGGCTTAATACTTATAGGAGCTTGAACTAGTGTTTTTGTACATGTGTAGGCTCTGAAAGAATTTTTACTCTTGCATGAGCTTCCCTTTTCATGTACATATTTATTCGAATGAGAGCTTTAGAAGACATCTTTATTCGCACTTGATCGTCCTCGATTGTAATGCTGCTCATGATTGATGGATGGCTGCCTACTTTAAAAATTCAGACTTGAAAATATAGATGTTATCTTTTTATATGAATGAAACCCTAAAGCTAGGCTGAAATTTCGTAGGAAAAAAGGTATAGAGCATCCACGTAAAGATTACAAATTCAAGTATAGATGTTATCCATGCATGTTATCTTTGCATGATTTATCTAACAAACATTAATTTAATAATAATATTTATAGGAAAATTCAAAAACACTTAACATCAATACTACTATCACTAATCCATTACATCAATTCACGATTAAGAAAGAATACAGAACTCCAGTAATAAATAGTAGTTATTTTGCGTATTTGCTAATTTTAGCAGGAGAATGGATCAAATGAAAAGTGGTAGTTTGAATGTAAAATAAAAACAAATCTTGTCCATTTATTTGCTTTAATCTAACATTCCTAGTTTGATGCAAATTATATTACTTAAAAATATGAAAGGGTATATTTGTAAATTAACTAAGGAATATATTTAAGATATATCTAAACTAATTTTTTGATAACTATAACTAAACTGATTTTGATTCCTCAATTATCGTTAACCGATTATGTTTATGGATAGCATATATTATTTTAGTCTAAAATTTGTTTTTATACAAGATTTGATTTATTTTTGAACGTCATCATCCACATTTATTTGAATTATAAATCATGACCTAAACATACCACAATGCATGTTGAAATCTGAATTTTTATGACATTATTTACAATGATCATATTTGTACATAGTCTGAAAACGTATACAATTCTTTGTATTCGTCGTATGTTATGTAATCAAAATTGTTTTTGAAGGTCCACTATTTGTACATATTTGATTCACGAATCTTATTATAGCAATTCATGAATCATAGATATTTTATTATTGAAAAGTTTAATTCGTCATCTGATTTTGTTTACATAGATTTTCTAATAAGATTATTTCAAGTTTTCGCATTGATAAGAGTCGGTTTTCTTATTACTAATACATTCGTTCGTATGATCCAAACATTGTATAGATTTGATTCGTGAATCATAATATAGCAAATAATGAATCATGAGTTCAATGTTATATATGTAACAATATTTATAACAGCTGAACCAAAATATGAATGTAAATCATGGACTATATAACAACTAGTATAAGATTCACGTTATGGTAGTATATGGTTCATGAACCATACGCCTCAAATCATTAACCATATGAATGAATTCCTGCTTTTTTATTACATCTACGCATGATTCATGATTTGCTATAATATGATTCATGAATCAATCAGATACTAAATAATCGAAACAGTAAGAGACTTAACATATTTCTTCCCCAAATTTATTGGTATCATTCTCGCGGTGGTGTCATGACCTGCAAACATAAGAAGACTTCGTAAATCTACATCGCATGTTGCTAATCGATATATAAACCCCGACATTACCGACCTGAGGTTTCAAAGAAGCGGAAGGTTTCAAATTCCGACTGAGAGTGAGACGCAGATGATTTTGGGTGATGATTTCGTAATCGTCTTTGCGCTAAATTTTAGGTTTCAATGATTTTGTGAAATCAATGGTCAATTCGAATCAGATTGAATTTCACCCAAACCACGATTTTAGAAATATCAAAACCGCTTGAATTTTAAAAAATTTGTGACTAATTTACCCATAAATATTATATTCAATATTATAATTTTCAATATTTACATATTGATCCCAATATTAAAAGCCGTCAGATTTTTGAATTATAATGCGGTAACAACCACCCCATTAACACAATGTCGTCTCATGGTCTGTATGTTGCAACCACCCTTGTTCCGATTTAGTCATGTTTTGAATATTGGTTATTTTTCCGACATTGATGTCTAACACTCAAAAATCTTCCTTCAATTGCAGAACATTCATTCATTATATACTAAAAAGTTCATTATGATTTAGAAATAATGTAAATTTGGATCATTATGAGTCATACGTATACTGTAAACTTCTAAAATTACATACATATGGTTCATAAAGTTTTTACATATTGTTTAACAATCTGTTGAACCATACTTTAACTATATGATACAAAAAGTTTTTATTTATGGTTCATGAACCATGTTTAACAATTTGTTGAATCATATGTGAATTATTTCATATAACGTTATACATTTTATAGATACTAGTTATAGAATGCACATTTGTGCATAATTTTAAATTTTAAATTATTTATAGCGAATAACTATAAAGATAAAATTGAAAGAAAATGTGGCCTCAAATAACTTCTAATAAAGACCCTTGCGCTTTAAATATACCAAAGATTTACCTCAATACTAATGTGGAAAATCCTCTTTAAAATTTAATAAGTTTAAATTATATAAAATAGAGTGAGGACGCAAACACTGGCTGTGATAATAAAGTACTTTATCAATTAACTTACTTTTTTGCATGCTTATTACTCATTTTAATTAGAAAAATGCAGTCCAAATATTCTCTGTGAGACTGAAATAAAAGTTGTGAAGTAAGTTGTTTAAAGTATAGTAAAATTTAAATTTTGGCAAACTGAAATACGCGAAATGTAAAAATAAATCATGATGATATTATTGATTTAGGAAAAGCAACAACTTTTCACTCTCTCATACATGATTTTTAGTAAGTTTCTGTCATTGCCAAATATTCAGAGTAATCTAATTTTTCTGCTTGTTGTAAGCAACTAACTTGAGGTTCAATCGCCAATGCTTTCACATTTGCATTTTCACATTTTGATTGAGGTTTTGCACCCCCTGTACCTTGGATATTAACATTCGCTAACTCTACGCCACTACATCCAGTCCCAGAATTGCATTCCAAAGTGATTGCATCTGAATCTCTACATGTTCCTTTAAAATTTATAAAATGAACGTCACTGATCGTCAATGCTGAATCCTGTAATATGCATTATCATGCGTTAGTTTTTCTCAAAAAAACTAACAATATTTGCATATTATAAATATTACGAGTGATGAATATTCTTGCCTCATTTGCATTTGGATTGTTTTTGTCCACGTAATTTTGGTCGATGATAATAGGACGCCTCACATCTATCAGGGTGATATCGCGATACACAACATTCCTAACATAACCTCGTCCTCCCTAAAACAAAAATTAAAGATATCAGCATCGAAATTTCAAATACACACTTGAGTGACATTAGAAAAAAACAAAAATGCTTGTTCATAATATACCTTCCAGGTTTTGATCCTTGCTCCATTGTCCGTCTTGATGAATGTGCAGCCGCTAACCATTACATTTTCTACCGTCGCGAGTTCTCCACCTTTTCCCAAACTTCCGATACTATTCGAGATGTGCATATAATCAATATTATTGCTAGTGATGATAAAAAAGAACTTAATTTTGCATTAAAATTTCATAGTATGCATATGAACCTTATGCCATGTCCAGGTCCACATTTGACGCCATTTACGTTGATATCCTTGGAATTTTTATTAATTGCAATGCAATCATCGCCTGAAGATTTAAACCATATATTTATCAATAAACGAGCAGCTAAAGTATAGTTCATCAAAAGAATAACTATAAATAGTCTTTAAATTTTACCTGAGCCGATTACACTGTTCTTAATCGTAATAGATGATGAACTTGAAATGTCAATTCCATCCGTATTAGGACTCGTATCAGGTGCAGTGAGTGTAATACCGGTAATCGACACACCGGAACTACCCGAAATACTCATGTGATTGCGAGCACTGTTTTTACTTTGTATGCCACTCACTGAAACACCTTTACAGCCATTTAACGCCAAGCTCTGCAAGATATGTATATTATTAATAAAAAAAGCATCAATTTATAAAATTTCATGATGAATTTTACTCAAAATCAATTATTATTACCGTTGGCCTATGTCCGCAAGAAAGTTCGTTTCCCCACCATTTTGCTCCATTTCCATCTATCGTCCGGAACCGCTTACTTGAAGATTGTTTACGTTTCTGAAACTGATAAAATCTGTACATTCTTTCCAATGTGATTGTTGTGGGGATGATATAACATTTCCCGAAATCTATATTACATTAAAACAAATATAGTTAAAAAAATACGTACATTTAGTATTTGATAATGCATTGATATGTTTAACATGTTGAAGTAATTACCTGAACACTGATAGCAGGAGCATTGCATGGACCTAAGAATTCTGTGGCACTCAAGATATAATCTCCTTTGGGGATCATTAACACCGGAAGCTTTGCACTGCTTTTACATGCTTGTTCCCATGCCTTTAGAAAAGCCTGTTTTAAATCACAACAAATATATGTTATGTTAGATAAAATAAATAGTTCATCAAATGAACCATAAGAATTTTTTGAGTGTGTATAAAAATAAAGAAGGTGGATATCTGAAATATGAAAAAATTAGAAGTTATTTACCGGAGAATCTAATGTTGAGCCATCGCCTTTTGCACCAAACTGTGTAACATCAAATGTGGTTCCTCCTTTTGAAATACCTTCTTCTGGAGTTCCTTTTCCAGCTCCTCCTTCGCTCGAACCTTCTTCTGGAGTTCCTTTTCCAGCTCCTCCTTCGCTCGAACCTTCTTCTGGAGTTCCTTTTCCATCTCCTCCTTTGCTCGAACCTCCTTCCGGAGTTTCTTTTTCATCTCCTCCTTTGCTCGAACCTCCTTCGGGAGTTTCTTTTTCATCTCCTCCTTTGCTCGAACCTCCTTCGGGAGTTTCTTTTTCATCTCCTCCTTTGCTCGAACCTCCATCGGGAGCTTCTTTTTCATCTCCTCCTTTGCTCGAACCTCCTTCTGGAGTTTCTTTTTCATCTCCTCCTTTATCATCTCCTTTTCCTTCTCCACCTTTCTCTCCTTTAGAAGTTCCTTTTTCAGCTTGATCTTCTTCATCTCCTTTTCCTTGCCCACCTTTCTTAGCTTTTTTGTCATCTCCTCCTTTTCCATAACTTCCTTCTGAAATTCCTTTTCCATCACTATCATTATCATCTCCTTTTCCATGTCCACCTTTTTTAACTCCTGTTATCATCTCATATTCTTCATTACTTTCTTCTACATTATGTTTTGCAGAAGTTACATATAAAAATAGAACTAAGCCCAACAGTATTGCACGTAACAAACCCTGAAATGAAAAATCAAATCGATTAATATCCGGAAATGAAAGTACAAGAAATAAATTACTTCTGCAGTGAAAAAAGTGAAAAAATTCCTGCTCATTTCCTTACCATTTGATCCAAGATGCTCCTTTTGCCTTGAAAGTAAATGTAATATTACAATGATATGACTTTCAAATAAGCATTTCATATATTTATACTAAGTTGATGGAGCAAGCGAATAGCCTTTAATTCATCCTAATTAAATACGTAATTAAAGTAGTGCACACATTCCTCTATGTTGATTCACGATGTTGGATTTGCGTTTACCAAAATCAACCGTTGTATGTTGATTATATCCTTTTCTCATGTTTTGCGGTATTATTTAACTTTGTTTACACTCCATTTGTATGTTTACATTATTATTCTAAAATTATGCTGAAAATAATATTTTCTCGAATTGTAACTTTATTATTAATGTAATTCACTGTTTTATATTTATGTATAAGCTACATTTATTATTTGGTTGATTAGTAGGTAAAAATATTTAAAATTTACTCTTGATTTTCATATGAATCTTTAGGAAATACAAATTTATATAAATCAGTGCATCATTTTCTCAGATATCATAAATCAGAAAATTCCATAGTCACATGAGGCTTAAATGTGAATTGCATTATCCAGTAAAAATGGATAATAAGCAATAAAAATGAAATTAATTAATTAATTAATAGCTGACTCATTTTAGTGTTGAACAATGTGTTTGTAAATGTTTAAGAAGTCTTGGGATAAGAAAGCTTTAGCTCTTCTGAGGGATCTGCAATTTGATATCAGTGTGAAAATTTAACCCTGCTGTAATTGAAAGTGAAAATGCAGAACTTGTAATTCTGTTCGAGTGCAGGGTTTCGTCCGATACTGTTCATTAAGAATGGTTTAAGTAACATACCTTACTATAAACTATTGTTTTAGATTTGAGCCCTAATTGGACAAGTTGATATTTGAGACATTAGGAGTGGAATAAGTGGCAGCTTTTTCTTTTATTTTTATAATCTAGTAAAAGTTCGTAAAATCTTTAACTGAAATATGCATGTTTGGGTACTGTCAGTATCATATTGTATACTGATTTATTGAATATCTTTATGATGAAGCGTACGTGCGTGGAAGAATATGCTCAGGGAAAAACTTAATTTTTTTATCAAAATCAAATTAACTGTCTAACAAAGGTAGCTAACTCTCCTTTCCCTTTAGATAGAGAAACTCTAAAACTCTAAAAACGAAAATAAGAATTGGAGTCTCATTTCTTTCAGAAACTCAATGCTCTTTTACTCTGTATCACGTTAGAAGCATGAATATTGATAGAATTAAATAAAATTAAGAACTTAGCTTTAGTGTCAATGCATTGTGTAAGCAGATGGTGAGTGCATTGCCTCCCAGGAGTCATTTTGCCACCAGGGTTGCTTTTCTGGATAATAAATCGGTCCCGGCGCATAAAATGGCTTCTGTTGTTCGCCTTGCAGGCATCCTGCTTTTATGAATTAATTCAGCAGTGGATAGCAGTGACCATCTTTATATTCAATGAGGAAAAGCGGAGTTGATTCGTCATCTCAAATCATTACATTTACACAAATGAATTGTTACAACATTACTGAAGCAGTTTCCTGACTTCTATTGAAACACATGCTTCCTATTTTCACTCAGCTCGCCATGAAACTAGTCTGCAAAAATTAACGCTTTAGCTTGGTGCCAATGCGAGCAGCTTCTGTGCCTGGTCTGGAAAAAATTGAATGAACAGATATGCACCTGCATGCGTGAGAAGATTTAAACAAAATGAGGAATTTTATCGACAGTTTGCTTACTTAGTGTGGATTATATTACATGGACACTTACATACGAGTACAGTACCAAGAACTGCTGATATTTTGCCTTGAATTTGCACCAAACCTGCTTTTCCGGCATCTTTAAGCTCAGTCTTACCAACAGACTCAAACGTCCCTGCATTTGAATTTTTTGTTCTCATTCGTTCTTTGTTCCTTAAAAAATGAAGCTAAAGTTTGATAGGCAGTTTAGTTTATATATTAAGGTGTACCTGGCTTTACGGATTGAAGCCCTGATGTTATGCAAGATATGTTCTGGAAACCAGCCTGCTCTAGCTTATTCGCTGCAGCAGCCGATCTGCAAAATCGATATCAGTGGAATTCTCAAACAAGGAGAAAATATATATGACAGAACACTGACCTCAAACCTTCCTGACAGACGAGCAACAATTTAGTGTCAGGCGAGAACTGACTTTGAACAGATTGTACGAATTCAGCATTTGGTTTAGTGAACGGCAGGCCGTAAAACAGTCCTGAAAAATTGTTGTGCAGTTGACGCTTCACAATTGTGCCTGCATTAGTTCCACTTTGCATTCAGTAACTCACACCAAACCTTACCATAACAAATGCAGCACATCATTTCATAGACATTACGAATATACTTCAAAGCATAAATAACCAATACCAATATCATTATCCGTATTTTCGACAAAGAGTGGAACATGATAGCTCGACTTGATATGCGCACGCTCATATTGAAACTTATCTCGAACATCTATAACCACATATCCATCCTTTTCTACTAGCTCCTTTCCTTCGTCAGCATTAACAAAGTTCACTTCCGCAACTACCCTAAGTCTCCTGTAACCCACACTTACCCTCCCCGGCATAGAAACCCGGCTCTTCGTCTGGTATATTAAGCATGACTTCTTCAAACTGCCAAAAACTCGAATTGCCAAAATCTTAGAAAACATCAATTTGTCAAAAGCTTCCACAACAATTCTCTACAAAATCTTAATACCCAGAAAAAATATTGATCAAAGATCCAAACTTTAACGAATCTGAATCAAATCAAGCATTAAATAGACTCAGTTTCACATTTAATTAGCATTAAAATGTGTTATTGGAGTTGAGGGTTGGCTTAAACTGAAAGCTGCAAAATCCAACTAAATTGGACTCAACTTGGAACAGACCTTGAAGAAGAGAAACCGAGCATGCTACAGCAGCATCCTATGCCTCCGACGACACCCAGACTCGCCATTATTGGGAAAAAATATTATCTGATTTGGAAATCATATGCAGAAATCCAGTTCAAGAAAACTCGATCAGGATAATTTGCACATAACCAATTGGATTGTGCCACGTGTTTTTTGAATTTACAATTATCATATTGGATATACCATTCGACCCCTCTCTTTATTAATTATGTTTTTCAGTTAATGATCCTAGGACTACATTATATCATTGAATAATAAAGAATGTCAGTTGATAAGTTGTCTCATATTGAATAGGTGAATGTGAATTGCAAAATATAAAATGAATCATGAACTAGGATCTACTCCCTCCGTCCCATTATGAGTGTTCCATTTCCTTTTTGGATGTTCCAAAATGATCTTCTCATTTCCTAAAATAGAAACATTTTTACCTCTATATTTACACCATCTTTCTTACTTTTTATCTCACATTTTTCAATTTTCTTAAAAACCGTGAAAGTTTTCAAATGGACACTCAAAATGGGACGGAGGGAGTATAAGTTAACTTTTGAGTCAGATTGATTCAGTCCATGCTTATAATTTATTATGGTATCAGATCGGGTCGGAACCTCGCCTATTATGTGATGTATTGAGTGCACTTCATTGAGACACATATCAAAAAAATACAATCAACAAATTGCACAAAATATCAATTTACCATTCTTTATAGTTTTTGTTTCCTATATACTACAATCTTAAGTTTTATTCCTGATTTGGATGGGTTGCGGTGGTGGAAGGAATTTAATATTATGAGGTGTTCTTTTGTTGCTACTTTAATGGTATTTATTGTTTTCTGCAAATCTTTGTAGTCACTTTGTTTACAGTCTTGAGTGGCCGCTGACTGATTTACAATAAGGGAAGGAATGTGAAGGACCTTTTGCTGCGGACAATGCCATTGTTTTTCTTGTTTAGCAATGTGGTCCTTCTAGTTAAAGTTTATACAGATTATGGGGTTAACTTTTCACTCTTGTTGTGAAAAGAATGGATCATTTTTGCCAATCTTCACTTCAAGTTTATGATGCCATTTCTATTGAAATGTGTTTCTGATATCTTACTTTTATGTTTCTATTGACCCAAGTTCATTTCATCACATTGGAAGCTCACATTCAAACAGGGTTTGAACTTTAAATCCAAACCCTTTTAAAGAGAGATTCACAATGTGATCAATGAGGCACAACTCTACTCAAGCTTGGATCTTCATGAAGTTGGTCAACATAATTTTCTAATGGCTAAACATAGTAAAAAACAGAAATGAAAAGGTTCATATATTCATTGCGAAATGGGCTTGAAGGACCAAAATTTTAAAAAGAGAACAAAGTTGGTGGCTTGTTATGCAAAATGAAAATTTCTTAGTATATGAAAAAGTCATGCAAAAAAGCATGTGAAAAAGTACAAAGACACTCATTGAATTCGTTAGGACCGTGATTACTTGTATACCTCACAAGGTCTAGGAACTGTTAGGAACCTAAACCAAGTTTGCAGGTTCAAGTACCTCAGAATATAAAACGCAACGGAAATATGTCTAAAGATTCTTTATTAATCTAAAGATTGTACAAATACCTACAATATTCGTACACATGTAATAGTATAGCTAACTATCACAAACAAGTCACATATACCTAATGGTCCTGGACCACCAATCGCGACTCCAGACTAGTCCCTCAGGTTCCGAACCCTCGACTCCGTCTTCGCCAATGATGAGTATCCTCAGCAGATCTCTAACTCAATGCCTAGTGAGTAATGGCAGATGCTGCTCTCGAAACTCCTCTGGAACATGTCCTCCGACAAGTCCTCCTCTGGACAACCACATCCTTTGGTACCTGAAGACAATCACTTCCTGTGATGTCTATCGTGACACAACCACCTCCTGTGGTCGTTGACCTGAGACCATCACCTCCTGTGATATCTCCCTGAGACAACCACCTCCTGTGATATCTCCCTGAGACAACCGCCTCCTGTGGTCGCTGACCTGAGACCATCACCTGTGATATCTCCCTGAGACAACTACCTCCTGTAGTATCTCCCTGAGACGACTACCTCCTGTAGTATCTCCCTGAGACGACTACCTCCTGCAGTATCTCCCTGAGACGACTACCTCCTGTAGTATCTCCCTTGAGATCATCACCTCCTGTGATATCTTCCTCAGTCAACCACCTCCTGTGGTTAGTGACCGGAGACCATCACCTCCTGTGATGTCTCCCTGAGACCATCACCTCACATGGTGTCTGCAACAATGTCCGCAGTGATGTCTACCTGGGATGACCACCTCCTGTGGTCGCTGACCGGAGAACATCACCTCCGGTGATGTCTCCCGAGACCATCATCTCACATGATGCTTGCTACGATGCCCTTGATGATGTCTGCTTGAGATCTCTTCGGATGTCTCCTTTATATAGGTGTCCAAGACCTCTAACAACCTCCTAGATTTTCTCTAACAACCTTCCAAATCTGCTCTTGACCCTGATTCACAAATATTCCACAAATATATATGATTCGATCAAGACATTCAAGATATTCGGTCACCATAACAACTTTCCTTAAGTTGTCCTAGATTTTCGCAGCTACTTGATTGATTAGGTTTCGTCTTCGTTTCGTTCAAGACCCTCTGTGTCCGACACAGGTTCCTGTCCCTCTTTGGTATCCGTCAGGTACATGAACCTGCACACTCAACTAAAACATCAGTCGAGTGTTGTCATCATCAAAACCCACTGAGGTACATGTTCCAACAATTTCCCCCTTTTTGATGATGACAAACACCCACGAAACAAGACAAATAATCAACACAAGCAATACTAGTCATCTACTAGTCTTCTACCCACTGAATCACAAATGGGAACAATTCCCCCTAAGCCCAAGCACGGACTTGCAATAAGTATCAAGAACAGATACCTGACATGATTCCCCCTGGATAGGTTACCTACTAACTCTTCCCCTTTTGGCATCATCAAATAAGGGTTAGATAGTTAAATCACATTAGCCATCAATAGAGTTAGTCCCACATGCAATAAAATCGAAATCATCCAAACTTCAAGATTAATTGCAAATTATCACGAGTGCATAGTTATTCAAAAAAAAGGATTAATGCGGTGGGGAGCAAAGAATGGGTAAGTCTATGGTGGCGTAGGGTATTGGCATTCTCTGATTCAGGTTCTTGAACCTGACCCAGATACTCGGTTCCCAACCCTGACAATCTCTATCACCGCCATATCAACTACTTTCAACACCGAACTCTAAATTTCGCTGTGTTATCCCTCATTCAACTTCAAGATTTCATCCTTGATCTCATGAAGTCTCTGCTCAATACCTACCTTTTCTTTATCACGAGGTTCCTGAACCTTTGATCTGACTCATGCACTCATCTCCTCCTCAACCTCGACCTCCTCGTTTCACCTCTTCCTCTTTGAGAGACAGGAGCGTGAAGGCTGACTCATCTTATGGCAGACTTCCCTTAGTCACCTTTCTTATGTGGTATCGAGGATCATGACCCTGTCATTTCCCTCCAAGGCTTCATCCTTCTCGAGTTCACCTCACTATTCCACTGCTAGCCACCTATTTGTGGTGTATCCATCATCCTCATCCCTTCTAACTCCTCCAGAGCGTTTTGAATGAGGGCACTGAAGTGTCTACTACCTTGGCGCTTCCCTCAGGACTTGGTTCCTCCTCTGAACCTTCCTGGTTCACATTCTCCACTTCAGCAGTCGGATCAGTGACCTCTAAATTCGCTTTCGAACCTACAGGAACCTTAGCGTGTTCCTCAACCTCTCTGTCAATTTGAGTTCTCTCTAGAACCTTCTTGGCAGTAGGGTTCTCCTCCACCTCTTTGGCAGCAGGATTTTTCTCAACCCCTTCATCAACAGCTACTTTCTTGGCAGCTTTCATCTCTAGATTCGTTCTTGAACCTCCTGCAACCTTAAGCATCTTTGCTTCCTTAGTGCCTTCGACAGTCAGTCCCTTGACTGTCGGTAGGTCCACAATATCCTTTGCGGCCTCCTTTATTGCTTCAAATCCACCTTCTGGGATCTGAACTTCAGTTGCCATTACCAGGGACACGTTCTGTGTTTGCTCTTTGGTTTCCCAAGCACATCTACCTAAATACATGTCTCCTCTGCGTCTGGATAAGAATCTGACACACACTGGTCTGACATGCACACATACTCGGCGTCTTGCTCAAGTACCTGGATCTGGTCTCTGACCTGAACAAGTGAATGTCATACCCATACCTTTCCATAGACTTCTCAAGGGGCGTTGTGATGGATCGGCTTAACCGTAAGGGTTTATATTGTAAAAACATCACAACTGAAATCACTCATTTAAAATCACACAAGATTTACCTCAAGTAGATTTCTAAGTCTCAAATCGGCATGTGGCTAAGGTGGCTGAGTACACTTCCTTCATGCGGTTTGTGAGGTTCAAGATCCGGAAGGTACTTAGGCTAGAAATGAAATACATTCCAAGCACTAACATGACAATTTCACATTTATTCAAGAAGTAAGGCATGCAATCAATTTATCACTCGTAGACTTAATCACATACCTCAGGCTAACATGCATAACTACTCTACCCCTACTCTAACCAATCATTGGAGTTAAAGTCAGAGGTACCTCACTAAGTAGATATCATGCCAAGCGCCATCCCGAACTTCCTGAAAGACTCCCTGCTTAGGGCCACGGTGAAAATGTCCACCACTTGTTCCTTTCGAACTGATGCAATTCCTCATGCATCTCCTGAACCCAGTCTGGGTCCCTAATATCGTCCTCGACCTTCTTTGACCCCATTAGGGACACGAACGCAGTCTGAACTCGTTCACCCTGAAACGCAGCATAACAATAGAAATCATTAAGTCTAGAATTAGGATGACTAACCCTAGCACTCTTCCTGAGTGGAACCACATCTCCTATGGTTTCTCTTCTGGAACATGATCAACATTATTGTCCTCAGTAACCTGATCCTGTTCAGGTACCTGATCCTGATCCTGATCCCCATGTTGTTCATCCTGCACCTCTACCTCGGTCGGATCTACTTCAGCAACCTCTAGATCTGGATTTGGATCAGCTTTCCTCTGATCCCCATCAGCACCTTCTTGTGCTGGAACGAAGTATCTTTCCAAGCTACCTGCTCCCGTGTTCGCTTTGACAAACTGAAATTGTCCGGTACTTGTTCTCCGTTTGGAACCATCAGGTTGCTGAACCTCTCCGGTACTTGTTCCCCACTTGGAACTACCAGGTTGCTGAACCTCTCTAGTACTTGTTCCTCTCTTGGAACTACCAGGTTGCTGAACCTCTCCAGTACTTGTTCCCCTCTTAGAATAGTCACCTCATCATAACCCAGACCTGGCTTAGATTTCTTTGTTTCCGGAACATCAATCTTCACCCTGGGGTCATGTACCTGTAATGCTAATCAAATCTAGAGCAACAGGGCTCTGATACCAATTGTTAGGACCGTGATTAGTTGTATACCTCACAAGGTCTAGGAACTATTAGGAACCTAAACCAAGTTTGCAGGTTCAAGTACCTCAGAATATAAAACGCAACGGAAATATGTCTAAAGATTCTTTATTAATCTAAAGACTGTACAAATACCTACAATATTCGTACACATGTAATAGTATAGCTAACTATCACAAACAAGTCACATATACCTGATGGTCCTGGACCACCAATCGCGACTCCAGACTAGTCCCTCAGGTTCCGAACCCTCGACTCCGTCTTCGCCAATGATGAGTATCCTCAGCAGATCTCTAACTCAATGCCTAGTGAGTAATGGCAGATGCTGCTCTCGAAACTCCTCTGGAACATGTCCTCCGATAAGTCCTCCTCTGGACAACCACATCTTTTGATACCTGAAGACAATCACTTCCTGTGATGTCTGTCGTGACACAACCACCTCCTGTGGTCGTTGACCTGAGACCATCACCTCCTGTGATATCTCCCTGAGACAACCACCTCCTGTGGTCGCTGACCTGAGGCCATCACCTGTGATATCTCCCTGAGACAACTACCTCCTGCAGTATCTCCCTGAGACGACTACCTCCTGCAGTATCTCCCTGAGACGACTACCTTCTGCAGTATCTTCTTGAGACGACTACCACCTGTAGTATCTCCCTTTAGATCATCACCTTTTGTGATATCTTCCTCAGTCAACCACCTCCTGTGGTTAGTGACCGGAGACCATCACCTCCTGTGATGTCTCCCTGAGACCATCACCTCACATGGTGTCTGCAACAATGTCCGCAGTGATGTCTACCTGGGATGACCACCTCCTGTGGTCGCTGATCGGAGAACATCACCTCCAGTGATGTCTCGCCGAAACCATCATCTCACATGATGCTTGCTACGATGCCCTTGATGATGTCTTCTTCAGATCTCTTTGGATGTCTCCTTTATATAGGTGTCCAAGACCTCTAACAACTTCCTAGATTTTCTCTAACAACCTTCCAAATCTGCTCTTGACCCTGATTCACAAATATTCCACAAATATATATGATTCGATCAAGACATTCAAGATATTCGGTCACCATGACAACTTTCCTTAAGTTATCCTAGATTTTCGCAGCTACTTGATTGATTAGGTTTCGTCTTCGTTTCGTTCAAGACCCTCGGTGTCCGACACAGGTTCCTGAACCTCTTTGGTATCCGTCAGGTACATGAACCTGCACACTCAACTAAAACATCAGTCGAGTGTTGTCATCATCAGAACCCACCGAGGTACATGTTCCAACAGAATTCAATATCTTTTAAGTTATGCTTATGCTCATCCTTGAATGCACAATGCCACTATAGAGATCGGATCATCTGCGATCTAGCAGATATCCTATGATCTCTACCACTCCTTCATCAGGTTTGAAATAATTTATCTTTTAGTGAGAAAAGTCAAAATGCACATGTTCAAGTAGAAATGTACTAACAGACAAATTAAAAGTGCAAACAATTGAAACCCCAAAATGCACATGTGCATCGAAATCGCAGAGGAACTGCCCACTATAAGCATGTGGCAAAGCAAACATACTCTGAAGAGTGGGATTCATTTAAAAGCAAGCATATGGGCCTTTAGTTGTGATCGCATACACAAACATGTCAATGAATCCCTTAGCCCTCACTAGCTCACTCCCATTCCAGTCCTGTGTTTAGCTAAAGCTCACATCTCAGATTGGACTGTGACATTCAACTGCATTGTTTGTTTCAACCAAGATCCCATTTGAAAGCCTGTCCATACAAACAAGCAACTTACTACTCAGTTGAGAAACATTGCAGCTCTACATGTTCACCAGGCAAAAGTGACTTGCATATATCCATGGAGACCGATATTGTCAAATGTCAGGGGAGGCATAGTTTCGATTTTGACAATGAAGCGGCAAGTTCATAAAGATCAACAGCAAACTAGTTGCTGTTTCCTAAAGACTCTTAAAATTTAAATCTATACATAGAGTAGTTTCGGTTATATCAATGACAGTACTGGATGTCATGATATCAATGAAGATATCACAGTTTAGCAGTATTTTGCTGTAATTTCCGAAGTTGTCACGAAAGACAATTTGCTGAAAAACAAGAAAAGCCTTTCGCTATAGAAAATTCTCCTAAGCCAAGTATTTCTCTAGTTTTTCGACCTCCTCCACGCTTCCAATAAACAGCGGCACTCGCTGATGTATCTGGCAGAAGAAAAAAAATCAGAGAAATTCATCATTTTCATCACCTTTGTCGAAAATTTTGCTATAAAAATGAGAATGATATTTACTGAGCTGTGCTAACCTCAGTTGGCTGAATGTCAAGAACTCGTTGGTGTCCATCGGAGCCTTTCCCACCAGCTTGTTCTACCAAATAACTCATTGGTGCACACTCATACAAAAGTCTCAACTTCCCATTCTTGCTTTTGGCATCTCTAGGATACCCATAAATTCCACCATACAAAAGTGTCCTATGAAAATCCCCGACCAAACTCCCAATGTAGCGTGCGGAGTATGGCTTAAAGTTCGGACCAGGGTCCTTGAGATCATCGATATACTTCTTCAACTTATCATCCCACATTTGGTAGTTCCCTTCGTTGAACGAGTAAATCTTACCCTTCTTTGGAATTTGTATGTTTTCTTGAGTTAGAACAAATTCACCATACAATGGATCCAATGTAAATGAAAATACTCCTTTTCCAATCGACAGTACGAATATAATGGAACTCGAGTACATGCAGTATCCTGCAGCCAAAAGGTTTGTTCCTGGCTGGCACACATTCACTATGCACTTCTGCTCTATAGTTCCAAGCTGCAACAAATCAGATACTTGTGAGCTTTCCCACATTTTGAAAATTTCTAGAGTATCATTTTATTTAACTTACCTCGTCATCTTCGCTTAAATCAGCGAAACACTCGTCATTTGGGGTATAAATACCAAAGATGGAACCTGTGGAGACTGCAGCATCAATGTTGGATGATCCATCCAACGGGTCGAAGACTACAATGTAGTTGCCTGAGTAGCTTTCTTCCACCGCCACGGGTACATCTTCTTCCTCCCGACGCTATGATGCCTGTCCTTCCGCTCGATCTCAAACAATTTGAAAACACCTGCCATACACAAAAAACAGCATTTTTATTACTACTTGATTTTTTTCATTCATATATGAATTGATGCAAATTCTACAAAAGCTTAAAACTGAGAAGGTAGAAAAGAAAACCTCATTGGAGATAACATCAAGCTTCTTCTGATCCTCACCCTGAATATTAACAGCTCCTTGAACACCAGTAAGATTCGATATGCTAGCGCGCTGAACCAGAGACCAATCTGCTTACAAGCCAATGAAATGCTTGATAAAACAATAGTAAGCTCAGCATCAATCACTCCTGATTGTTCTTGCTTAAGTAGCCAGTTAGTGAGCGTCTGAATCTCATACCCACTTCTTTTTTTCGATGTTGTCTTGGTCTCTGCACCCACTGCAGCCATGCACTTAACCCCAAATGACACAGCCCCATTACGTTTCTTGGTGATTTGGTTGACGTTGGTGGATGTGGTTGTGAAGTGTTGGAGAGGTGAAGCGTGGCGGGAAATGGATGTGGAGCTGGAGAAGAGAAGCTGAGTTGAGGATGCAGCAGCTGCCATTTTGTGTGTTATGAGAGTTTGTGCTGTGTTAGTTGAAGGTGGACATTGTAAGGCTGATAAAGATTGAAGTTTGATTTTGGTTTGCTTTGCTTTGGTCCCACTTATCTTGCAAACTAGTTTGTTGTGTTATTGGTTGGTTCTTGGGGACTTGCTGGATTTTCTAGGTCAAATGAGGCCACTGCAGGGAATGAAATGCAAGTGTTTTGAGGAAAGTGAAACCAAATGCATTTACATATTTTTTTGATGTTACATGGATGATGGGTAATAAGATAGAGAGACCTAAGCTTATCATCATAACACCAACACCAGTCTAATGCTTTCAACACCCTTTGAAACGATTCAACTTCAACTCAACATAAGCTTTTGATTCAACTGACACACAAACTTCAGGAGATCGAATCATCTGCGATTGTTGTAAATGAACTCAGCCCCAAACTCCAGAATCACAATCCACCGATCATTGTGTAACCAGCATGTATTGGGATATGATTTGCATCATCCTGTATCTTTCGGCTCATCTGTGTCCTCTATCTTGCAAAAGATCAATCAGTTTTGTACTGACAATTAAGTTTGAAATAAAAATACATAAAATATATTCATTGTTTACAAAATGCAGAGTAAATTTCACAATGCAGAGCCAACCGTCACTTGAAAACTGTAGAAATTTGTTGATGACAATTCAAAGAAGATGAACAAGTCAAAACACAAACAAAGAGGAGACGATTGAGTCCCCAAAGGTTGGGAGTAAATGAAACTCCTGAAAAAGACTATTTTATTTATTTGTTACTTTGTACTTATATACAATAATATGAGGCATTAACTGTCACATAAAGTAATGATAGATAAAGTAGTTTAACGGACAAAATAGTTCAACACCCCCCCTCAAGCTGGAGCGTGAAGGAAGTTGCTAATGCCCAGCTTGGTTGACAAGAAAGTTAAACGATCAAGTGTTAAAGGTTTTGTAAGAAGGTCAGCTGGTTGTTCATTCGTACGAATGGAACGTGGTTCGAGTAATCCAGTAACCGTATGGTGACGAACAAAATGACAGTCGATCTCGACGTGCTTTGTACGTTCATGAAAAACAGGATTTCTAGCGATGTAGATTGCAGCCTGATTATCACAATATAATGGGACTGGGAGAGAGACTTGAACATGCATGTCATGCAATAGTTGAACCAACCAAATAACTTCCGCACAAGCACCTGCCATTGCACGATATTCTGATTCGGCAGATGACCGTGAAACTACATTTTGCTTTTTAGTGCGCCAAGAGACAACTGAACCACCCAATTTAATACAAAAACCAGTGATAGAACGCCGAGTAATTGGACAAGTAGCCCAATCCGCATCACAATAACCTGTAAGACAAAGAGCTGCCTTAGACTGATAAAAAATACCTTGAGCCGGGGCAGTTTTTAGATATCGAAGAACTCGATGGGCAGCTTGTAAATGATCAGTCGTAGGAGAATGCATATGTTGGCTCAAAACATGGACCGGATGCGCAAGATCGGGTCGTGTAATAGTAAGATAGATCAAACGACCCACAAGGCGACGATAAATCATAGGGTCAGATAAAGGAGTTGCTGTTGAAATACTTAAGCCATGTTTGACTTCCATCGGAGTCCGAGAGGGCTTGCAATCCAAAAGGTGGTGATCACTGAGCAAATCAATCACATATTTTCGTTGATTAAGAAACAAACCAGAGGTGGACCTTGCTACTTCAAGGCCAAGAAAATACTTTAGATGTCCAAGGTCCTTTATGCGAAACTCCCTGTGAATAAAGTCTTTTACCATTGCAATCAATTTCTCGGATGTGCCCGTTAAAATCACATCGTCAACATATACTAAAAGTATTAGAAATTCACCATCTCGATCAAGAGTGAACATGGAGTAATCATGAAAGCTGCGAACGAAGCCATAGTTAATTAAGGCATCACTGAAGCGTGCGAACCATTGCCGAGAGGCTTGTCGTAGTCCATAGATACTCTTCAACAACTTGCAAACTAAGCCATGCTTGCGAGCATCTGAATAAAAACCTGGAGGCAAATGCATATAAACTTCTTCATCAAGAATCCCATGAAGAAAGGCATTGTTAACATCTAGTTGGTATAATGGCCAACCTCGAACACTAGCCACAGCAAGTAAACAACGAACAGTAGTCATTTTGACAACCGGAGCAAACGTTTCATGAAAATCAATTCCTTCAACTTGAGTAAAACCCTTTGCTACTAAACGTGCTTTATACCGCTCAACGGACCCATCAGAACGTAACTTGACTTTAAACACCCATTTACAAGCAACCACACTTTTTCCGGGAGGTAACGAAGTAAGGACCCAAGTGTTATTAAATTCAAGAGCTGCAATTTCGTCTTTCATTGCATCAACCCACTTAGGATTTTGAAAAGCTTGAATGTGAGACTTGGGTTCTGTGTGACTGGACACCTGATTCAAAAAAT
Organism: Sedum album; assembly: GCA_006409495.1. Lineage (NCBI taxonomy): Eukaryota > Viridiplantae > Streptophyta > Magnoliopsida > Saxifragales > Crassulaceae > Sedum > Sedum album. The sequence continues at coordinate 34,580 of QZGG01001585.1, forward strand.
GAGTGTGAGCACGTGAACATAGTGAATAAGCTACCTGCTTACTTAAACAATGAACTGAAGTCCGAGGAACTAATGTGTTACACACATAATCCTTGTGCCATAAAGGTTTCTTAATGGCTCTGTTAAATTGACGCCTAGTGGGTTGAGAAGTTTCAGGTGTGGAAGACACCAAATCAACACAAGTGGAAGTAGCAGGAGGTGTTTCATCAAGGATTGGATGAGTGTCATTGAACTCATTAATACTTGGCTCTTGGGGTACAATTGGAATCGGAAGATTGACACCATTATCTGGTTTTGAAAAACTGGTCTGAAAAGGAAACACATCTTCATAAAATATCACATTTCGACTCACAGTAATCTGATGTGAGTGTAAATCATATGTCTTATAGCCCTTAGTCCCATGCGGGTAACCAAGAAAAATACACGGACGAGCTCGCGGATCCATTTTGTCTCTATGTTGAACCAACATACCAACATAACATAGACAACCAAAAACACGCAAATGTGTAAATATAGGTGTTCGGCCGAATAAAATTTCATATGGTGTTTTTCCTTTCAACACAGTCGATGGCGTTCGATTTATTATGTATGTCGCAGTTAGAACACAATCTCCCCAAAAGGATTTAGGTACATTCGATTGAAGTCTCAAAGCTCGAGCTACATTCAGAACATCTCTGTGTTTTCTTTCAACTATACCATTTTGCTCAGGTGTGTAAGGGCAAGTGGTTTGATGTAAACAACCCTTTGAAGACAAGAAACTTTGAACTACCGAATTAATAAATTCAGTACCGTTATCAGACCGAAGTATTTTCACTCTTTTATCAAATTGAACTTCAACCATGACAAAAAATTGCACCAATAAATCTGCCACTTCTTTCTTACTGCGCATTAAGAACGTCCAAACTGCTCGAGACTTATCATCAACCAAAGTTAAAAAATACTTTGCCCCAGTGATGGTTGGAATAGGAAAGGGACCCCAAGTGTCACAATGAACTAATTCAAATAGCTCGTTAGAAATGGTTTCACTCAAACTGAATTTCAACTTGGTTTGTTTTGCAAGCGGACAAATTGGACAATGTGTATGATCATCAGTACCCTTCAACTGAGGGATATGATCACTCATAAGTTTACACATCTTATCATAAGGAATGTGACCAAGTCTATTATGCCATAAACGATGAGAATTTATTGAACGACTCAACAATGCCTTGCAATTATCAGGTGACACCTCTTGAAAACTCTCATGCATCTTCAAGTGGTACAACCCCCCTTGGCATTTACCAATCTCTTGGATAGTCTTCTGAACTGAGTCCTGTAAATAACAACCCTCTTTAGTAAAGCTAAGTGAGCAGTGCGAGTCCTTAATGAGTTTGTTCACTGATAATAAATTGAACTTGAAGCTAGGTGCCAACAACACATCATGAAGCACCAGTGATGGATTAATAAGACATTTTCCAGCGGAAGTAATAGTTGTTACTGATCCATCAGGAAGTGAAATGTGACACTCCCTCCTCAATGTATAAACATCAAATAATAAATTTTGATCACAAGTAAAATGGTCAGTAGCACCACTATCCAATATCCAAGTATTTCTTGAAAAAGAAAATGATGATAAACAACATGTACCTGCCATGCATTGTTGATTTGCTACCTCGTCATGATTACCGGACTTCAACAGTGCCAATAATTGAGTCACTTGCTCATTAGTAAATTGGTTTGCATTGATTGGCATAGCAACATTAGTAGTACTTGCATGAGGAGCAACTTCATTCAAATTGCTTACCGTAGAATTGACACTTCCTTTTCCAGTGTTCTTTCTAGGTGTACCAACTCTGTGGAGCTTATGTCCAGGAGGATAGCCGATCAATTGATAACAATAATCTTTTGTGTGTCCGGGCATCTGACAATGACTACAATAAAACTTTGATTTGCTCTTGCCACCAACACCTTTATTTGACGGCCAAGTACGTTGATTCTGCCCTTGTTGTGCAGCCATAGCAGATGTTTCCACACAAATTGGAATGGCCATTTTTGTTTGAGTCTCATGTTGCGACACCATATCAAATGCAACATCCATCTCGGGTAGCTCTTTTAAGGCTAGAATGTAGGTGCGAATTTGAGCATGAGAATCATTTAATCCCATCAAAAATTTCACAACCCTACTTGTTTCCCTTACTTGAGCATGAATTTGACAATTCTCACAACTAGCAGTGAATTTACAAGTTCCACCCGGCATCATAGCATCCAACTCATGCCATTGATTGACCAACTTCTCATGATAAGTTGATACATCAGAATCTCCTTGCACCAGCATAGGAATGTCTTGTTCTAAAGCAAATTGTCTAGCTACATTACTACCGGCGTGTCTTCTATTCAATGTTTTCCAAGCATAAATCACATCATCTGAATGTAAAATATAGCCAGCTATATTCTTTGAAACTGAACTAATTAACCACGACATGATTACATCATTACAGCGTTGCCATCTCATGGCTGCTTCTGGATCTGTTGGTTTGACATGATTACCACGAACAAAACTGAGCTTCGATCGTCCAGACAAAGCAATTTCCATAGACTTTTTCCATGAGACAAAATTTTGTCTTCCTGTTAGCACTTCACTTACAATCGGACTCCCAGTGATCTCGTTATTACTAACAAAATACATATCATTAACAGATCCAGCTGTCACGACAACATCGGTCGACTCTCGTGTAGACGACATCGATTTCAAGCAAAGAAATCAAAAACAAAAGTTCGGAAAATACAAATCAGACAAACGAATAGTAGATCGTTAGCTCTGATACCATGTAGAAATTTGTTGATGACAATTCAAAGAAGATGAACAAGTCAAAACACAAACAAAGAGGAGACGATTGAGTCCCCAAAGGTTGGGAGTAAATGAAACTCCTGAAAAAGACTATTTTATTTATTTGTTACTTTGTACTTATATACAATAATATGAGGCATTAACTGTCACATAAAGTAATGATAGATAAAGTAGTTTAACGGACAAAATAGTTCAACAAAAACGTCTAAAAGCGTCGCATGATTGTCTATCTTTTCAATACCACGGAGGAGATGTGAAGACTCTACTGAAATGTCAGAAATATTGGAAAGATTTAGTCCGAGTCTATTTATTTTCTAACACCAAACTATACAGGTTTGTGACTCAGAGAGGTTGCATAACTTATCGTTAAGTAAATAAATGTTTGACGAAAGAATATCATCTAATATGTTCATTTTTATAAATGAATGGATGAGATTAAAAGATTAAAAACTATTTATCACAACCGACCTATATTTTCCGCACACTTGTCCGCTACTTTAATTAAATAAATATATTTAATTACAACCGTTAGATTTATCAAAATAAACGAATGTGATCATATTTCAGTGTCTCACAAAAAGATACCGTCTCTAGATCCTAACTCTGCACATATATCATATAGGGAAAAATTCAAGGACAATAAATATTCGTAAGAAGGCGAAACGCAATGTTGATCGTTGATTATTAATAATCTAACGGATGAGATTTAAATAAATAAATAACCGCCAAATGCAACCGTCCGTGTTTTTTGCAAATCCAACCGTCCAAATAATTAAAAACTAACTTTAATCTCAACCGTCAGATTAATCAAATTTACGATTGAGATTTTGTCCTTTTGTCTCACAAATATTTATTGTCCTCGTAAAATTTAATCCTATTATATAGTTTTATAATTAGCAAAAGTGAAAACCAAACGATTATCGGATGCAAAACTAAGACATCATCATCCAAATAGAGCTACAGTCCTTCGTATATGCACCTCTAAATGCTTGCATATATGAGATTATGAAGAGCTTTCAGTGTATGCTTGCAATTTCGGGCTTGATTGAAAGAAAATCCATGCCGAGTGGCCATGCCGTTCAAGATAGTCGGCCAAGACCTTCATATAAATTATTTAAATACAATAAAAAATGAGACCAACAAAATGAGACCAGTTGTTTGAAATACATTCACAATCAACAACTAAGTAAGACTCGGCAATGGCTCGCAAATTGAATGTTGCACTAAATATTCAGATTTGTTCCACAGCCGACATGTTACACAGCCGGCCATATCTCGACAAGCTGAGAACACGGATATGTTTATGTACATCCTCTAGTCAAAGTCAACTCCTAATAATGCCATTTTCTTTATTTTGCTTTATTATATTACACATTTTAGAAACAGTAGAAATCAACACGTTGACCAGTTTTAAGCGGAAATGAAAAACATCATAAAAAGTTGCAATAAATGGTAAGAAGAAACTTTTTTGGGAAGGGAAACTACAGCCATTACTGTTCGAGTGCGCACTAATTAAATACAGTATATGATTAGCAATAGCTTGCAAACAACACCAATCAAGTACGATCACACCATCAAGTGTGACAGATTCAACCGAATAAAAAAATTCACCTTTAAAGTGGTAATAACAAACCTGCTAATCAAAAGGCTAGACCAAAGTGGCACTAAGATTTTTTTGACTACCCAACAATATTTAGTTTGTAATTTATAATACACAAGTTGCTAAAGGTTGAAACATGAGCATAAACATAAGGGTTAATTACGAAAAATCACCCTCATAATAGACCATATTCCATGACACCACCCTTATATTGTAATATTACATTCGACCACCCGTATAACATTTGACGTTCCCAAACAACCACCTATCACTGTTCCGTCAAATTTTCCGTTAAATATATTAAATTTTTAATATAATAATAGTATTTTTATTACAATACACCACCTCTATAATAAATATGTGTCTACTTCACCACCTTTATAATCAATTTGGTTTCCATTTAACCACCTCTCCGTTAACTGCCGTTAACTGAGGTGGTTCTTTGGAAACGTTACTAATTATAAAGGTGGTCGAATGTAATATTACAATATAGAGGTGGTGGCTTGGAATATGGTCTATTATGCGGATGGTCATCTGTAATTAACCCTAAACATAAATTGAAAAAGTCAAAACCATCCCAACCTCTGACTTTGATCTAATGATGTGAACTCTTTAACTTCCCCAACAGACATCTTCTCTATAAAAGGAACCTGCATTCATGTCATCCAATGCATAAAACAAGTTCACATCTCAATTCTCAACAGCAAACATGACAACAAAAATGTTCTTTCCTGTGTTGAGATCAATTTTTGCCATTTTTGTCTTGTTCTTTTCTTGTGGAAGCCTATTGTCACAAGTCTCCGCTCGCCGGCCTGTCATTACTGAAGCTCTCTACAACACCTTGTTCATTCATAAAGATAACGCAGCATGCCCTGCCAAGGATTTTTATCCATACCAGGCTTTTATCCAAGCAACTCGTAGCTTTCGAAGTTTTGGTAATAGGGGAAGCCAAGCTGTGCAACGACGTGAGGTTGCTGCATTCCTTGCTCAAATTTCTCAAGAAACGACAGGAGGGTGGGCGACTGCACCTGATGGACCTTATGCGTGGGGTCTGTGCTTCAAGGAGGAAATTAGTCCTGGAAGTAATTACTGTGATACGAGTAGCACAAACTGGCCTTGTGCCGAGGGGAAAAGTTACAAAGGACGCGGGCCTATTCAGCTGTCATGGTGAGCTGAACATTTTCATTTACTGATTGCTGATGGAATATTTTTCAGCAGAAATGTTTTTCCTGAAATCTGACTTTGATAATTAATTTTTCAGGAATTTTAACTACGGGCCAGCAGGTAAGGCGTTGGGATTCGATGGCCTAGCAAACCCGGAAATTGTATCAAATAACTCAGTCATTGCTTTCAAGACCGCCCTGTGGTTTTGGATGACTGAACAGAAGCCAAAGCCATCATGTCACGCCGTCATGACAGGTAGATACAGGCTAACACAAGCAGATCGCGCAGCTAACCGTACTTTGGGATTTGGATTAACAACCAACATTATAAACGGCGGTCTGGAGTGTGGCAAGCCTGATGATGCACGAGTCAACGGCAGGATTGGCTTTTTTAAAAGATATGCCAAGCTGTTTAATGTCAGCACCGGACCAAACTTGGATTGTGGAACTCAACAATCCTTCTAGTTTCCTGCAATATAATTTGATAGCCTGTTTCAGAAGGCATATGATGCTATACAGTAATAGATAGTAACGTTGGAACTGATTTACATGATGAAATTCCTCATTTTTGAATGTAACCCATTCATTTTTCTGCATATTTAAGTGATGTCATTTAGCAATTATTAAGGGATAACAATTAAGAGGAGGTCTCTTTTGAGATCTTTACTGTTGGGTGAGACCATAGGATCCCATTAAGAACCATTGGATTTGGTGATCCAATAGTTGTCTTTTGTTTGTTTTTTTAAAGTGACATGTGCACAACACGTGATCACTGTTTGGGTGATCCAATGGTCTCTTTCAGGGTCACAAAAGAGCATAACTCTAACAATTGAGGTGGTCTCCGTAACAATGTGATAAAAAATTATGGTATCACAGACCATGCGAAAAAAAAACTTTAAGATCCACCAAGTCAGGAGATCGCATATCACATTTTCAGATCCACAAAGTTCGACTAGTGTATAATATTATCTACAATTTGTCAAAGTAAGCAAAAAATATTGTTGCTACTCTTTCTATAGGGATTGCATTGCATATTCATTGATTAGGACTAAGACTAACTACTCATTGAGAAAGATGATAAGAATATAATAAACACATGCTTTTAGGGAGGTTACAGACTCTTGATAAGAGAATAAACACGTACTTTTAAGTACGCGGAAATGATCTACTTCATGCAGTATAATTTTTTAAGATCAATACAGCAATGTCATAGTCTCAAAGACCCCAGGACAGGACATGGAGAAAAACAACACTGCTTGAAGGACATATTAAAAACAACCTTATTATCGAAAATTTTAACTCGTGCAATCTGTAGAAGACCAAACATAATAATAAATAGGATTGGGAAGCCGGAAGTGGAGCAATTCAGAAAACACTAACCTCTTAGTGGAAGCATCCACCACTCAACAAGCTATCAAGTTCCCACTGTGACCTGAACTTTTAATAAGTGATGGCTGCTGGAAAATTCTCTCTTAAGCATCATTTTTGCAATCACCCCATCATTTCCAGCCATCTTTGTATTTAAATGCTGCAACCTCTTGTGTGGACCCATCACTCAAAATTCATGACCTCGCTTGATAAATGACTGCCCTGCAAGGCATCACCACTTCTTCTATCCAATTTTGTTGTATTTGAGGTAGACACATACAGATAGTTTCTTTGATCCTTCGTATATTCTTCTGCAGTCACACAGGTTTTGTAATGATGGCTGAGTTTAAAAGCCTTTCTAATGATGATTTGCAGCCATTGCTTCACAATGGAAGCTTTTACTTTGGAATTTTTTTCAGGTAAATGACATTACAGTTGTGTGTGACCAAGTCTACAATGTAATGGATGCAAGAAAACTATAATCAGGCAGATGGGAGATCCATTTTTCTTTATTGAGTGTTTTTCTCTACACTAGAGTCCGCTGGTTTGTCTTCAGATGGTGGATTCTTCTCTGATTTCTTGCCTTCTTCGAGACCTGCTAAACCCAATACTCTAGTTCTGGGCGGAGGTGAATTATCGGCTAAAGGAGCGACAAGCCCTGGTTTTCCATCATCGATTACTACGTCGATTAGCCCATACTCTTTGGCCTGCCATGGGTTCATGAAGTTATCACGGTCTGTGTCTTGTTCAATCTGCAGAGTAAAATGTTAGAAGTGAAGGATGTGATTATCACCCCTTAGGAAGTTAGATGTTTACCTGTGACTCTGGTTTCCCAGTGATTCTTGAGAATATTTTGTTCAGCTTGATTTTGTGATATGCCATTTCCCGAATCCGTATTCCCATGTCTATTGCCTGGGTTAACCAAATTCATACAAAAATCAGCCACAAATAAAAATTAGCCGATCGTTCCAATCAAACATGTCATTCATGTTGCCTATTTTTGCAATGATGAAATACAAGTTATCGTGAGATAAATATGTTCCCAGAAGTTCAACTGTTCAACAATCTATCAAAAAGACTATTCAAATCAGAGAACAGATAATATATAATGTCAAACTCAACAACTCAACAAACTGAAACAAAGGTTGGCATCTCATATATTGTTTCCACGCTGTCTAAAGGCCTAAACTCTGAAAGTCACTCAACCCACTAATGACTGATAGATTTAGACGAAATTAGTCCGCAACAAGGAGTAATATTATTGACTAAAACATACAAAAGCAAACACCCACCTTTCCTCCAGCAGTTCCAAGAGGTTGATGGATCATCACTCTTCCATTGGGCATGCAATACCTCTTCCCCTTTGTGCCAGCAGCAAGGAGGAATGCTCCCATGGATGCAGCAAGTCCAAGACACACAGTTGAAACATCAGCTTTGCACAGCTTCATCGCATCATATATTCCCATTCCTACAGTACAAATTACTAGCTCATAAACCATAAAACCAAAAGGTTCGCTAGACAATAAATTCTTGAACAATAAACTACAATCAGTATTTCACAACACAAAGAAACAATTCATCTCGTCAAAGACACATGCGAATGACTAGTTATCTAATATCTCAAGATTTTTAGTGAACAACATCAGTTAAAAACTTCAATCATCATTCACATAATCCCGCAAACCAGCTCCAAATTATGCATTTAACAAAACAACATGAAAAACAAAATAATCCGAGGCTAAATATACCAGCAGTAATCGATCCACCAGGCGAATTAATGAATAACTTGATATCTTTGGTCGAATCCTCCGCATCCAAAAACAAAAGCTGGCTTATAATATAATCCGCAGTCATGTCATCCACCTGCACGTAGTCATCAAAATTCATAATCACCAAAGGACATTTTTGATTACACATTCTCTTACACAAAATTCACTAGCATCAAATCAATTACTCGCATATCCAAATCACCTGAGATCCCAAGAATATGATTCTCTGCCGGAGCAGCATGTTGGTAGTGTCCAGCTCCTCAAGCCTTGGAAGTGTTGGAGCAGCAGCAGTAGTAGCACAACTGACATCCCAATTACTCGACAGCGACTGTCTAGTCGATGTTCCATCCTCGCTCGTCGGTTTCCATGACAAAGTCGTACCTACCATAGGATGAAACTTGCGCGACTCGACGCTATCGGATACAGCCGATATGGTGGAAGCTCTTGCGGAAGCCCCAAATTGGAATCTAGGGTTTGGTCTAGCGAAGGGGGATATTGGACGGATGGTGGAAGGTAGGAGTGAAGTGGAGGAAGCCATTTGTGCAGGAAATTTTGGATTAGGGATTTGGGGATTATGTTGTGGATTGGAATTATTTCTAGGGCTTGTAATTTGATTGCATTGTAAAATTAAACAATTTTATTTATTAAAGAGGGCGGTAGCCCAATGAATGCAATAGAGACAGGACATCTAAATAAATATTTAGCTTGATTCAAAAATTGATTAGAAAATACGAAGTGAACAATTATACTGAATTATTTGTCTCGTTCAAGGATACATAATGGTGGTCTATGAGAGCTTTTCTGTTAAGGTGACTGGAAGACTGGTGAGTGGTGGTACTGCCTTAAGGAGGAGGCGTCTGCGAGTGAGGATGGACGATCTAAACAATGCTGAACAAGGAATGGGTCAGAGTGTGGAAGTGTTGACGGAGAGGTTTCAAGGCAAGGTGTGTGTTACGGTCAATGATGAGGTCTGGGATAAGGCGGCTGAGGAACTCAAATGGGCAGTGATTCTTAAGCCTTTAGCTACAAGAAGTTTCACAGCCCAAGTCTTCAAGACAGTAATGACAAGGGCTTGGGTGATGCCGACTAGAGTTAAGTTCTCTGAGGTGGCTGGAAGGGTGTGCAAAGTAATGACGCAGGATACAGAGATCGTCAAACGACGCTTTGTAAGGTATAAGATAGAGGTGGACATCTCGAAGCCGCTAACTCTTGGGGTATTTCTGAAAGGTCGGGATGGAGTGCGTAGATGGGTGATCTGTAAGTATGAACGGCTTCCGGATGTGTGTTATGAGTGTGGGTGTCTGAATCATGAAATGAACCAGTATAATGTCATGCAGAGCTCAGGCGAGTTTGGCGTGTGGCTCCGGGCGGGATCGCCGGTGATGGCGGCACCGGGGATGATAGGGGAAGTGGAGGGTAGTGGAGATAGTGGAAAGGGGGACCACCTGGGAGTGGATTCAGAGAACGCAACAGACGAAGCTTCCGCGACTTATGTTGACAACAGAGCACGTATGCAGGAATTACAGCGCTGTGGACAGGAGAGGGAAAGCGACAATAGAGGACAAATGTTAGATATTGGCGGGCGAGCGGGGAAAGGAAAAGAGGTAGCCGACAATGCAGACTGTGCTAGAACGTTGGTAGGGAGGCAGACTATAGCTAGTACAGATAGGCTCAAAATATGTGGGGATAGTGTTGTGGGCTCTAGCTTTATTGGGCCGGTGGCCCATCAAGAAAAGGGACAGGGGTTGTGTCGATTCACTCTAGGGGGAACAAAAGAAGGTCAGTGTCAAATTAAGTAGGGGTAAAAGCAAAGAAAATGAAGGTTGTGTCGAAGGTGAGTGACCGGAAGAAGGTGATGTCTAGCAAAGGCATGGGGGTGGCACGAGAAGGAGGTAACAGTAATGATCGCAACGGCCCGGAAGATGGCGAGCAAACTCTAAGGGGTTTTTTATCGGCGGAGATCGCGAGTCAATCTCATCGGGCATCATGAAACTCATATGTTGGAATTGCAGAGGGCTGGGAGGGCCTTCTGCAGTTCGTGAGGTGAAGGATCTCGTGAGATCCTATCTCCCGAGTGTGCTGGCGCTCATTGAAAGAAAGGTAAAAGTGCGAAGGTGGAGTTCGCTGAGAGTACAGCTAGGTTACTTGAATTGCTTTGCGGTGGATAAGATTGGATTATCTGGTGGATTGGCAGTGCTATGGCATGAAGAGGTTGAAGTCCAAATCAATAATTTTTCCAGGTGGCATATAGACATGCTGATTCGGGGGTAAAAAAACTTTAGAGCTACTGTTATGTATGGTCATCTGGTGGCACATCTGAGAAAGGGAAGCCTGGAGTTACTACGGAGTCTCAAGGGAGACCATGAAGAGGCGTGGATAGTTCTGGGTGATTTCAATGAAATACTCTACGAAAGGGAGGCTTGTGGGGGTAGACCTAGGGAGATTGACAGAATGAGAGCGTTTAGGGAGGTGATGCAGGACTGTTGGGCTATCGGATCTTGGATTTGTAGGCTGCCCATATACTTACTCAAACCGGCGAAGGGGACATATGGAAGTTCGAGTTCGGTTAGATCGGGCATTAACTACATCTCAATGGATGGAGCAGTTTCCTGGGGTTAGTGTTAATCGTGGGTTTGCATATAGCTCTGATCATACTCCATTGATTGTTAGCCCTGATGTAAAGGTCAGAACATTATCAGGTAAGCAATTTCGATTTGAGGCAATGTGGTGCTCGCACCCAGATTTTGACTCAGTTGTGGAAGGGGTTTGGTTAGACGCGAGGAATGTCAACACATCTTTAGCAGATGCACTTGGGGGATGCGCTAAAAAGCTGATGGATTAGAATAAAAATAGTTTTGGGCATGTGCAGAAAATGATTAAAAGGCTGAAGGGATTTGCATAGGATTCGAACAGTAAATAGAACGGGAGGCATTTGTGCGCGTGAGAAGGAGTTGGTGCAGCAACTGGACGAATGGTTGTGGAGGGAAGAGGTAATGTGGCGTCAGCGGTCTCGTGTCCAGTGGCTGAGGGAAGGTGATAGTAACTCTACTTACTTTCATGCCAAATCTTTAAAGAGGAGGAGAAGTAACACTATTTCAGGGCTAATGGATACTGATGGGATGATTAAGAAAACTAGTGACGAAATGCTAAAGATAACTGAGGAGTATTTCAATGAGGTTTTTAGCTCAAAGATGCAGGCAGGGACAACTGATTGGAATGAAATGCTTAATGGCGTGAATCGAAAAGTCATAGAAGAGATGACTGAGACTCTAATGATGCTAGTGACGGAAGAAGAAGTGAGGCAAGCGGTTTACCAAATGTCTCCAACCAAAGCGCCCGTATTAGATGGCTTTCCAGCACTGTTCTATCAGAGGTATTGGAGATTTGTTAGGGAGGATGTATGTCGACAGGCTATGGCTATTCTGAATGATGAGATTAGTTCTGAGGAGCTGAATGTTACGAAAAATAGTGCTTATTCCAAAGCGTGAAGGAGCTGTACAAATGCAGCAGTTTAGGCCGATTAGCTTATGCAACGTGGTGATGCGGATTGTCTCTAAGATCATAGCTAACAGGTTGAAACCAATGCTAGGGCAGATAGTATCGGAGGCACAGAGTGCATTTGTATCCGGCATACTTATTTCAGACAATATATTGATTGCCCATGAGCTGTCCCATTTCATTAGATAACTGGATATATGCAAGGCGTATGACAAAATGGAATGGACTTTTCTAGAGGAGATGCTACTGAAGTTGGGTTTCGCAAGGCAGTGGGTCAACAAAGTGATGAGGTGCATCAAGTCTGTATCGTACGTCGTTCAAGTTAACCATCAAATTTTTAAGATTATCAAGCATTCGCGGAGACTTTGGCACGGGGACCCGCTGTTCCCGTATCTATTCATCCTAGGATCGGAAAGGCTATCAAGAATGTTGGAGAAGGGAGTTCAGGATATTCGATTCACTGGATTTAAAATAAGTAGGTTTGGCCCGATGGTTTCCCATCTTCTGTTCGCTGACGATAGTATGATTTTTTTGAAAGCTGATAAGGAAGGGGTAATGAATACAAAGGAAGTGTTAAAGGTGTATGAATCATTGTCTGGACAGCAAGTTAATTTAGAAAAGTCAAAAATGGTGTGTAGTCCTAACATTGACGAGGATCAGAGGAAGGAAATTGAGCGCATTTTTGGAATGGAATCAGTAGACAAGCATGATCAATATCTAGGATTACCACTGATAGTTGGGCTAAGGAAAAAAGAGGTATTTAGGGGTATTAAGGAGAAGGCAGCCAAAAAGATTTTGAGTTGGAGCAATAAATTATTATCAATTGCTGGCAGGGAGGTGCTGATCAAATCATTGTTGATGGCTATGCCCCAGTACACGATGACGTGTTACAAACTGTCGTCAACGGTGTACGAAAAGCTCCAAAAAATGGTAATCTCGTTTTGGTGGTCCTCTTGCGGAAAAACTAATGCTATACATTGGGTAAGGAGAGATACATTGATGAAGCAGAAAATTGATGGCGGGGTGGAATTTCGGGATCTCAGGATTGTTAATGAGGCTTTCCTTGTTAAGCAGGCGTGGAGGTTGCTTATTGATAAGGCACTTTTATATGATATTTTATGTCCTTTACACTATGCTTGTTTGTATATTTTTCTAGTATAAGATTACGCTTTTTGTATAGTTTTCTATTTCAAAGAATAAGTGGTGCACAAGTTGAAAACGAGCTAAAAGGCCATACTTTAGAGCATTATACCGGAAAAGGCAGTTTCGACCTTTGCTGCTTTGTAAGGATGCCGATAATGATTTACTGATCGGATGGAAACAAAATTTATATGGATGAAAAGCTAACTCAAAGGGATACAACTCTCTAGTTTACTTCAACTTCAGATTCGTAGTGGAAGATAGTCAAAAACGAGTTGTAAGAAGAAACAGTGCCACTGCAAAGATAGAAACGCGCAGAATATATTATGCTAGATTCTAGGGATTAAAATAGAAATCTAAGATTATCTATTTCCTAATTAGAACTTAGAAATCTAAGATTATCTATTTTAGAAATCTAAGATTATATATTTTAGAAATCTAAGATTATCTCTTTTCTAGTTTGAATTTAGAAACCCTAGATGAAACATATAAATACAAAGCTAGAGACATGCAGCCATCCATCCGCCCTAGAGGCGAGACATGCGCGAATAGAGAGAAGCGGCTCAGAGCGGAATTCAAACCTAGCTGCGAGAGCTGTGCGCGCGAGCTGTCGACGCGAGAAGGACATTGCGTCATTCAGATTTGCTTGTTACTTTAGTTGTTTAATATTTATTCTTGAGATGTATACATTCAGTATGTGTAGCTAACCTTAGGGGAGAGTATTCGGGAATTTCCCGAATTTCCGACCCGAAAAATTTTCCGAATTTTTTTTTCCGATCCTAAATTTTTATTCCGTTTCCCGACCCGACATTTATCAATTTACCGACAATTCGGTAAATCGGAAAATCGGTAAAATCGGTATTACCGATTTTACCGAATTTCCCGAATTGTTTTAAAAATAAATTTAATATATTTTTTAAAAATAATAATTCATCAAATCTAAACTTGAATCATGCTTAAAATCATGTCCAATATATTTATTTTTCAAAATATACTCTCATAAATAAAAACAAAAATATTGAGACTAATTTAATTGTCAAATTAATGTAATATTTAAATATTTAAAATAATTAAATTATATTTTTTGGGGAAATCGGGAAATTTCCCGATTTCAAAATCTATTCCGTTTCCCGACACATTTTCCCGAAAATAAATCGGTAAATTTACCGATTTTCCCGATTTACCGATTTTACCGACCCGAAACTTGTCGGAAAAGAAAAATCGGTTCGGTAAATCGGAAATTCCCGATTTTTGCTCACCCCTAGCTAACCTACTGAATTCGGTTTGGATTCAGATCTATGAATTACATGTTTTGAGTTTTGTTCTTAATTGCATGATAAGTTTAGTATTATTATTCCAAGGTCAATTGCATGATAGTTAGGTTAGACAATTAAGCGAAGCCTTGTACCGCAGACTTAGTTGTACAATCTATTATCTATAGTTAAACTATCAGAAGTACGTGACTGTGAATGATAGGAGTAATACTAGAATAGTTGATCACTACCTTGACCGGATTCATGGTTAATTAGACTAGACCGACTAGTAATATCATACGAACTTTGATCGAAATGTATGTGTAGGTTATTAAGTTGTGACAGGACCTTAACCTACGTGAACATTATATCATGTATCTTTAGTGAACCGATGATAAACATAGAAATTCATAGTGAAGAATCTGAACCGAGCTCATCTCTCTTGTATTTATTATCATCTTTCGTGACTGCTTTCTGAGTGTGCGCCAGTTTGACTTGCGCAACAGTTTCTTCCTTTTTCTTGTTTACTCACAACCCCAGCTTTAGATTGTAGATCAAAAGACGAATTCTCACCGTTCCCTGTGGATTCGACCCCAGCTTGCCAATACTATACTAAGTAGGAGAGTCGGGATAAATTTGCAGCACTCAACGACGTGCTCGTCACTTACACAACTGGATCTATTGTTAAGTAGACTCATGAAAGGGAGATATTATTCAAACGGAGGATTTTGGATGCGGGCATAGGGGCCAATCCATCGCACGCTTGGCGGGAATCTGGAAGGTTATGCGGTGGGTGAGAGATGGGGTTGGGGATTGGGATGGTGTGGCTACGCCTGTGTGGACTCTGGACAGCTCAGAGACTTTCTCAACAAAGTCGGCATATAAATATATAGTGAGTTGCGATAGGAATGGCCAGATGCATAATGGGGAGCAATCGAACAGAGAGGTTTTACATGCATTCTGACGGGGAGTGTGGAAAGCTAAAGTGCCGAACAAGGTTAAATTAATGGTGTGGAGGATGTATTGGGATGCCCTACCAGACTCTGTTAACTTGGGGAAGAGGGGATGTGAGGTTAGCCAAGCCTGTGTATTCTGTGGTTTTGAGAAAGAAACGGTATTGCACGTGATTAGGGATTGCTGGAGGGCGAGGGCGTTTTGGGAGATGGCTGAGTGTGAGAAGAGATGTTTGCAGGTGGTTGGGGGTACAGCGGCAGACTAGCTATTTGTATGCAATAATGCGTGTGATATGCAGGGCTTCAGGAACATGATGATTGGTGTGTGGGTTATTTGAAGCGCCAGGAATACTGTTCTACATGAACAAAGACAGTGGTCTCTATCTGAGATGTGGGAAAAATTAAAATCACTAGCCTATCAGTGTGATGAGTATTTGGGAAGACGGCTAGTGATGAAGAGTCCGAATGCAGTGCTATTGGAAAGTGACAAGCGTCGGAATTGCATATTTTGTGATGGGTCATAGAGGAAGCCGAGGGATGAAGTTGGTATTGCTGCTGTGTTTATGGATAACAGAATGGTCCAAGCGATAAATTTTAAATGGATTGAGAAAGGTCTATCGGGAAGGGAGGCTGAAGGGTGTGCTCTACTTATGGGCATGAGATTGGCCGAGAGATTGAGACTCAGAGAGGTTGTTTTCATCACTGATTCTTTAGAGGTAGTCCAGACGATGATGATGGGAGGTGGACAACAGACTGAGGCGTTGGCATGGGTTCGGGGCGGTAGAGAGACAAGAACCTTTTATGGTCTGTGAAGCATGGTATGCGGGAAGAGAATGTGACAGCCGATTTTGTTGCGAGGTTTGCTTTAGAGTCAAAAAATTCATGGCTTGATCCATGGTCTATTCTGTTATGCGTTAAGATGGAAGTAGTTAAGGAGCAGGAGTTTCGGTTAAGCTGATTGTGTTTGTCGTGAGTTTGGTTGTTGGTCTGTGCGTGTTGTGGTTGGAGCTTGGCTCTTATTGTGTCGTTGTCATCAAAAAAAAGAGATCAACAATGCCAACAAAATCTTTAACTCAAAAAAAGGATACATAATGGTGACACGTGAACTTATCCATTATTGAATATATCATCCTTTATATGGTGTTCATACGTGGTGTTAACCTTCATCGTTGCGTGGTGCTCATACGTGACTATTAACCTCCATCGTTACATATTGCTCACAAGTTGAGTCAATTAGAGATCATCATCCTTTGTTGAACTTATCCAATATTAATGACATGATTTCCACTCATCAAAACATAATTAACATGGATAATAAGCATATTTACATAAAATCATCCATGTTTGATTGTAGTCTTTTGAAGGAATATAATCCATGTTGGACTAGGTAAACTTGTTATATTTATAACTTATAAGTTTCTTGCTATTATGACATTCGATTCATGCTTTGCTTAGTGCTTTGTTTAGTAAGATTGTGATTTGATTTGTTATTGTTCTTGAATTAATGCCCTACGTTGTTTTGGGTAGTGTAGTTTGTATTATTGAAGATATAGTTCATAATTTATATTTATTTTTGTTGTTTTTATCTCTGATCAATTTTACCCGGTATGGCTCGTAGTATGTTCTAGTATGGCTCGTAATTTGTATAGATATGGTTTGTACACTGCTCTTGAAAGGTTCGTAATTTGTATAGATATGGTTCGTAATTTGTATAAATATGGGCACTTGATGACAACACACTTGCTTTTTGTTTTAAATAATATTTCTTACCATTTTTGTTCTACAATATCATTAGATGACAAATGTGAGAAGTGGGCAAACATTGGTGCCCATTTTTTTCGTTTGGCCATTTTTAAAAGAGGTGACACATTGTGGATCCCAAAAATAAGGAAAATGGCCATTTGCATTGTGGATGCTCTTAGAACCATAAGTAATAATCGGGAACCATGCTACAATATGTTTAATGCAAACAATAAAAGGAAATGTATCATGTGGATCCTCTCAATTTGGTGGATTCGTGGATCCCCTCTTGCACCCGTTGATTGCATTTTTTGGACGCACCAGATTGTGCCAACGCATTAATGAAGCATGTGACTTGCACGTGTGCATTTGTCATGTGCACACGTGATGTGCACATGACAAATGCAAATACGTGGCGCAATCTGGTGCGTCCAAAAAATGCAATCAACGGATGCAAGAGGGGATCCACGAGTCCATCAAATTGGATGGATCCACAGGGTACAACCTCAACATTAAAATACTAGATTGAAGCTAAAACTAGAACCATGTCTACCCAAATCATGAACCATATTCTATGATTGTTCGACCAAATCAACAAACATGTTCGATCAACACTAAGAATAGTCTATACTTTATGCCCTATCAAAATCATAAAGCATAATACAAATATATTTAATACAACCGTAAAAATATGCAAAAACAAGATGCTCATGCTACAATATGTAAATAAAATATGTAAATAAAATAATATGTATGATATATGAGAATCATGCAAATAAAATGCATGTAAAATCAGTGAACGCCAATACCATCTATTTTAGAACCATACGCACATATGAGTTTTATTAGAACCACAACTATAATAATGAATATTGATTTCGCTTTAAGAACCTATTGCTTTTTTTTGGTAGTAATTCAGCCTTTTGTATCTAAACTGCAGATTGCTCGAAGACAGATTGAAGTTCCAAGTAAGATGAAGGTTTTTTCCCAAGAACATACAGATTCTCATTTATCCCACCAAACAAAAAAAATATTGCTTTTTTTTCGATGAATCAAATTACATCCTCAAATTTTCTTTCGATTAATCTTAATTTCTTCGAGATATGATAAGGTGAATTTGATTTAGGATTCGTTTTTTTATGGGTGGGTTTACAATTGAGTACAAGATATTACATATTCATCTAGTACAACTAATACTTTGAACGCACAATCCATCTAGGCACTACCACCAATGAACTTCAATCATCCATCAATATCCAAGTAATCTTGCATCACTTCAAGCAATGACATCCAAAGGTCCCCTCTTACGGGGGAAGGAATGAGCATCTATAGAGCATCAAATCAACAGCTTCCACGCACAGAAAGAATAAACAGCCTCCTCGCTCGCAGATGGGAGGAATGATGCCCCAAAAAAATCTGAGGAAAAGTGGTGAGGCTAGGGTTCGAAATTGTTAAAAATGGCGCGCAGATTTAGGATTCGTTTTGAAACTGTTAAAAAGTTAATACATAGAAACAAGGAAGTCATAACTGCAAAATATTCTCGATGTTTAAATGATTACGATTCTTCCCTTTTTATCATTACATAATATATAAAATGCATTTATTTAAATTAAAAAACCCGACGGTGCTGATGTCTTTATATTTTTTACAAAAATTGTATCTTTATATCACCATTAATATGAGTTCGGTTCTTAAGGGACATTAAAATTTTGTAAAACAAAAGAACATCATCTCAACCGTTCATTTTGATTAATCTGACCGTTAAAATTAAATAAATTATGAATTAAAAGAGGTGATTGAATTAGCAAACTACACGGGTGGTTGAGAATGACGGTTATCAATATCAACCGTTGGATGAATTGAAATCAACGGGTGAGATGATATCCTTCCGTTTCACAAAAACTTATATATCCTCCTAGAACTTAATCCCCATTAATATATACCATATTTATATATAAAATATGCTCGGAATTTTTGTTCACCAAATAACTAGTGAACCCTGACATTTGTGGGACTTTAAAATTTTCAAGTATGATGATTTGGACATATGTTGAGATATTTTTGATCGGTTTTTGAGGATTTGTTTTACAACTGAATACTGATGATTTTTTATTACATGTAAGTAATCTCTTTGCATATTCCCAGGTAGGGTGCAGAGCAGGCATCTTTTCTGATTCAAACATTCTGTATAACAAAAGCCTGGCAATGTGCTGCATAAATCTATCCACAGCAGAAAAGTTAGCATCATAGACAAAATAGGCTCATATCATGAACACAGTTCCAAAAGTTAGTATTCCTGTCTGAATCATTTCTCTGATCCCAGAAATTTGTCGTCATATTTCGTGGCCATGCAAGTCACATGTTTTCTACTAATGATCGGAAATATCATTTTCGAACTAGGACCTTATCTGATTTTGTCCTCGTCCTCACTCACTCGATCACCCTTTTCAGAACAACTATAGATCATATTTTTCTATCCTAAATACATAATATTTGTGTAAAGCTATAATGAAAAACAAAATAATTCACAAATGCAGTATTTATAAGATTTCTTGTATAAGTGTATAGTGAAATTAATTAATCAAATCAACAACTAAGATTAAATTCTTACTATTCACAAAATATAATGTGCCTACTTCTCTTAACCCCTTTTGTATTTTCTTTTGATTAGTACTCACCGCAAAGTATAACCTGTGCTTTTTGACGTGGAAAGTTATATAAACAATATTAATATAATTTGAACATTATTTAAGTTGTATAAACTATTGTATAATATGATAAGTGTAACAATAAGAGTATAAGACAGTTGATGGCTTCATACTGAGTAGATTCAATATAAATATAGGGTACATTTTGTACATTCAAATATAAAAAGTTGGTAAGTTGGTAACTCAACAAATCAGAAGTGTAACCACCTCACATGATTATTCCTACAGTAGTTACTAACCAAATCTTTGATGTAGTTTCTTAGTAGGGACTGTTCTACATTCATTTACAAATGCCAAACTAAGCTGAAACACTTCAACCACTTGCCCATATAGACATACCCTCTTATAAATCAGATCCCATTTTATGTATATTTGTTGAAAACTACAATCCCTTTGATCCCTCTTAGAGTTGCTTCCAACCTCAGCTGTGCTAAAGGTTCCATTTTTATTGTCATCTGTTCTTCAAATCATATGCTTGTTTTTGTTTTGCCATTTGGGTCATCTTAGGTTGATGTCATGTTTTTTATGTTGATAATTTCATTTTGTATGCTGAAGTACACTCTCACTTAGACATCTTTGAATGTCTGAGTGTTCATAAAATTAAAAGCCTGAATGATGTTTTTATTAAATTGTGTTCAGTGTTTTGGTCCATTTTCTTCTTGAATAATTTTTATACAATAACAGGATGGATCAGCAGCATCAGACCCTTTTAGAAGTTACACAATCCAGCAACATGAAGGAGAGGATTTGGGTAGAGTCAAAGAAATTATGGACTACTGCATTCCCAACTATGATCGCCAGAGTTGGCTTCTTCGGAATTTTGGTCGTAACACAAGCCTTCATTGGAAAAATTAGCCAACTTGATTTAGCTGCGTATGCCCTTGTTCAAATTATTACTGTCAGATTTTCCGATGGAATTTTGGTAAATCAGTCCATCTCTACGTTTAATAACCGCTAGGCTACCACCCCTTCTGCGTTTTTATGACTTCTGATGTTGCTGCAGCTAGGCATGTCGAGTGTGACTGAAACTCTATGCGGACAAGCATTTGGCGCGAAGCAATACCACATGCTTGGAATTTACTTACAAAGATCATGGGTCATCAACATTGTCACTGGTTTCATTATCCTTCCCATTTTCATCTTTGGAACACCTCTTTTCAGGCTTTTAGGCCAACAAGACGACATTTCTGTTGCGGCCGGAAAAATATCTTTATGGTTTATTCCAATACTTTTCTTCACTGTGTTTAGCTACACAAATCAGATGTTTCTACAAGGACAGCTGAAGAACATGATAGTTGGGTGGCTTGCTGCTTTTTCATTTGTGTTCCACTTGCTGCTGTCTTCGCTGTTCGTGAACTACTTGAATTGGGGTGTAACCGGTGCGATGGCCGCTATGAATATCTCTTGCTGGTTATTGATGATAGGGCAGTTTATTTATATCATTGGAGGATGGTGCCCGTTGACATGGGGTGGTTTCACCACTTCTGCATTCTCCGATCTCTTGCCCGTTGTTAGAATGTCTATTTCCTCTGGAATTATGCTATGGTAAGTTAAGTTCTGACTTTTCGGCGAAAATGGAATATTTATTAGTCTCACAGTTATGAAATATAAACTGACATATTTGTTTTGATGCAATACAGCTTAGAACTTTGGTACAGTGCAGTCCTGGTCTTGCTTGCAGGTTATATGAAAAATGCTGAGATTGCGATATCTGCCTTCTCTATTTGGTATGATATCCGAAATATGCCAAATTTCGACAGTAAAACTTATCTTTCGAACTATTCGAGTTGGCTAGAATATTTTGGTTAGAACACTGATCAGTTTTAGATACTATGTGTTACAGCCTCAATATAAATTCATGGATATTCAGGATATCTCTCGGATTTTTAGTTGCGGCTTGGTACGGTTCTTCTAAGTTCTCAACTATATATTTTCTGCTTCGTGCGAGTATTTTTCATCAGTTTCTTTGAATATGCAGTGTTCGAGTTGCTAATGAATTAGGCAAGGGAGATGCAAAAGCTGCCAAGTTCTCGATCGTAGTCATTTCTAGCTACTCACTATTTTTTGGAACATTCTTCTTCATAATGTGTTTGGTCTTTGGTAATGAAATATCCTACTTGTTCACAAGCAATGCTGAGGTTGCTCGAACTGTGTCGAACCTTTCTGTCTTACTGGCTTTCTCCGTCTTGCTCAACAGCATTCAGCCCGTCCTCTCAGGCATGCATTTTATTTTTAGTTCTACTTATGGCAAAACATTGAGCCTTAGTCGCATTTTTAGCTACGCGCATTTTTTCCTTGTCTACTTATTTTTCGACTTCAGGAGTATCGGTAGGAGCTGGATTGCAACATATTGTTGCTTATGTGAACATTGTAAGTTACTATGTCGTTGGAGTTCCAGTAGGTATATTGCTCGGATATTTGACTACTCTGCAAGTTAAGGTACAGAAATATATCTAACATCCATTCGAAATATTTGGTAAAAATAAAAATGAAAGCTCGGCGGATAGTTTGAGCTTCCTCCGGGTGACTGAACGGAACATCTCGGTGATATCGTAGGGAATATGGATCGGGATGATGGGAGGGGTAGCAGTTCAAACTCTTATTCTTGGGTTCATTACATGGAGAACTGATTGGGAATATCAGGTAAGCAGAAAACTCTGCATAAAGGATAATTCTATTTGCACCATGTGTAATGGTTTTGTGAACTGTTTAGGTAACAAAGGCACATGAAAGGCTCAATAAATGGCTTCTGAAACCATCTGATGAAGAACAAAATGTGGAACAAGAACCTTGATCATATACATAAGTCAGAAAGTACATTATGTACTGGAGTATATTTGCTTCATTTTGGTATTTTCAAGCTCTAAATAAGTTTGATTGCACCCAGCAATGACAAGATTATGGCTAAAATTTTGAATGTGATATTATAGGATGTATTGTAAGTGTTTGTGATACAAAGTGGAAGATTCACATGTTAAATACATTGTTGGATTGTTATATTAGTTCATTGTTTTCATCTTCATTTACATTTATCATACCTATATTTGACACTTATGCCTTGTGGGTTAAGGATATTGTATGACATTAATTTATTGATTTGATTCATCTAAGGTTTTTATCAAAAACCACCCTTCCAGTAGCTCAATTTTAACGAAACAATTCCTTCAAAATTTTTTAAGATAACCACCCATCAATTCCAAAATCGTTAAATCTTGACACCCCATCGCCGGTTCCGGCGTCTTTGCCGAAAAAATGTTTGTTGACTAAGTTGACTATCCTTTAAACTAATTTTCAACCCTAAAATTAATCTAATAACATCATAACCAAAAAAAAATCAATCAAAGATTGATGTTGAGAAATCTTTTGATTTGTTGAATTTGTAGTGATAGATTAAGGTTTGATTTATGAATATTCATGCACGGTTGAACAAGAATAAAGTCATATTAAGGTTAATTGTATTATTTGATAAATATATTATTGAATAATTTCGATTTAAACCATGGTCAACGACCAGTTTTCCGACAAAAGACGCTGGAAACGACAAAGAGGTGTCACTATTTAACGATTTTGGAATTGATAGGCGGTGAGAACTAAAGAAGGAATATATGTGTATCAGGAGAAGTATGCGAAATACTTATTAATCTGACACTAACAAGGCCGGACATATCATTTGTGGAAGGAATGGTCAGCCGATTCATGTCTAATCCAAGGAAGCCTCATCTTGAAGCAATACGAAGAATACTGAGGTATGTAAAGGGAACTACAAAATAACAATCTCTTGTACAAGAAAGGAGTAGAAGATAAGGTAGTTGGCTACAATGATGATGATCGTGCTGAAGACCATTATATAAGGCGGTCAATGAGTGGATATGTGTTCCACATGGGCTCAGCATCAATATCTTGGTGTAGTAGAAGACACTCAACGGTGTCACTATCTACCACCAAAGCATAATGCAGAGCATCAACGCTGGCAGCAAAGGAGAGTACATAGCTCATGTGACTTTTGAGAGATTTGAATAAACCAGTGGCTACCCAGTGAAGATTCACTGTGATAATTAGTTGACAATACGACTTGCTGAGAATCCCGTGTTTCATGCACTAACCAAATATGTGGAGGTTTACTATCACTTCATCAGAGAGAATGTTTTAGAAGGTGAAATCAAGATGGAGCCGATCAAGACCAATGATCAACCTATTGATATCTTTACAAAGAGTTTTTTTACTTTCATTTTTTAAAAGGGATTACAGGAATTTCACTCCTACCCCATGACTCGAACCCAATACCTGTTGGCTCAGGTAGTGAGTGCCTAACCACTAGGCCAACCCCACTTCGTCTGAGATTAACCGTTGATTTCTAATCATCCAACGGATGAGATTAAAAGTAATAAATTCTAAATCCAACCGCCCGTGTTTTTTGCAAATCCAACTGTCAACTTTAATAAAAACTAACTTTAATCTCAGAACCGTTAGATTAATCAAATCAACGGCTTATATTTTGTCTCTCTGTCTAACGATAAATTAATGTGTTACATAATAATTCTTTCTTAAACGTTATAAAGCGTCTAGAGGCGAATGTTTTCAATTATTGCACGATGACAACTACAATGAGACTACCACTCTTTATGCCCTATTAAACATCGTTCTTATTATTTTTGCTATCACACCTGCTTGAGAATTGAGATTAATCAATTCTTAACTATTTGACTCTTTTCGCTTTCTTAAATGATGATATGTGTAAAAGGAAGTACCAAAAAACTGAATTTTCCGGAGATTAAATAATAAAAACATTAGACTTGGTGCTTATTGCACTTACAAACTTACGTAATCAGATCTGGTGCTGCAATAGTAATTTACAATCATTCAAAATTACATAATTTTAGTAAAAGGTTCATACAAAATTACCTAGTATTATAGTAAGCAATGTCAAAATGACTCTCTGTTTTGATGCGCGTAGCAAATTGCTGCATTGCACTGGATCCGGATTCCAAACTTACGTACTACACTGCAGTAAAATGTTTTAAAAAAATTAGTCAAGAAATGGACAATATCATTATCAAGCCAATTATTAATACTAGTATTTGGTGCACAAAGATTTGTGCATGATATGTTAATTATGATACGGTAATAATCAGAAGGTGCAGGGGTATTTTTGAAAACCAAAATATGAATTCAAAATAATCGTCAATTGTGGGTCTTGCACTTTATTAATAGGGAGATATACCTTGCCCACGGGACCCTTATTCTCATGAATGGAACCCGGATTGGTTTAATTTATATTCATATACTGTTTGACAGAAACAGACCACTAGATTGACAAAGCTACTGATTCAAAAATGGAGTAACTTTGAAATGTTAATGCAGTCATGACTGTGTGAAGTGTCTCTAAACGGTTTCACAAACAAATCTCTTGTTTTCAAATATTGTTTGTACATAACGGTTAGTGGTCATGCACTGTTGACCATTTGGTTAAATCTTGCAGGTCAGACGGCATCTGAAATGAAGTTACTG
>QZGG01001586.1:0-59963 GCA_006409495.1 Sedum album
ATGGTTTTGCGTCATCGCATAAACGAATCCTATGCATGCATACGTCGGGACTAATTCCTTTTAAATCATCTATAGAGTGTCCTATAGCATCTTTATGTGTACGTAAAACATGCATGAGTTTCATAGTTTTCTTGATTTAGCAAAGCACTTATGATTACGGCGAAAATTTTTCTGAAACTAAAAATTCGTACCTTAGTTTGTGAAGATCAACTGCAAATTCCTGCTCGGTCAATTATTCTGCTCGTCAAATTCTGCTCGACCGAAAATGACTCGGTCGAGTACTCGGTTTCATCCATGAGATTCGACATATTTTCATCTTTCTTTCCTTCACTTTCAAGAATGTTAGCGCAAAATTAACTATATCACTATTTGAAATATTAGCATCAAACAAATCACAATCCAAAGAACAAGTAGGTGCTTTCATCATTTTAGAAAGATAAAATTTTACCTTGTCCTCACCTAGGTCCAACTCGATTGAACCATCGCCACAATTTATCAATGCCTTGACTGTGTTTAAAAATGGTCTTCCCATAATAACAGGAATTTCGGCATAAGGGTTATCATCCATTTCTAACACATAAAAATCCACAGGAACATAGAATTCTCCAATTTTAACAGGCATATCTTCTAACACACCAATTGGTACTCGTTTAGACCTATCAGCTAGTCTAAGAATTAAAGTGGTGCTAGAAAGTTCTCCTATTCCTAATTTTTCATATAAGATAAATGGCATTATGGAAACTCCTGCTCCTAGATCACATAAGGCATCATCAATATTTATATCTCCTACGACGATCGGTATAGTGAATGAACCATAATCTTTTTGTTTCTTAGGCATCTTACGTTGTATTACGGCACTAGAATTAGGTCCTAAGGCAACATGGTCTACATCACATAATTCACGACGATGAGTTATAATATCTTTTAAGAATTTAGCATAGGTGGGCATTTGAGAAATTACCTCTGAAAATGGTAGAGTGATGCTAAGCTTTCCGAGAATTTCAGCAAACTTCTTGAATGCGGCTGTTTCTTTTACCTTCTTTTGTCTGTTTGGGAATGGAAGTGGTGGAACGTAAGGTGGTGGTGCTACATAAGGCGGCTCACTTTCCTTGTCCGTGGCTTCCTCTTCCTGCTCGGGCTGCTGAGTGTTACTCGGTTCATCTTGCTCGGCTGAATTTGTTGTGCTTTCTTTGGTCTTGGTCCTTCAAGCTCCTTACCACTCTTCAAAGTGATAGCGCTTACGTCGGCTGAGTTTATTTCGGGTTGAGAAGGAAGTTTTCCGGGATTCCTTGAATGCGTTGAAGCGATTGCGCAAACTGTGTCTCAAGCATCTTCTGTTCGGCTTTTCCTTGTTGAGTTCGCGAAGATATTCTGAATGTCTTTGCTCTGTTGTGCTTGAGTAGCTATCATTTGAGTCATTAGTTGCGCTAAGGTAGGTTCCTCGGATTTCTTGTCTTCCTTCCTTTGGTTGAAATTTGATTTGTGCTCGGGCCGTAGTTCTGACTCGAGGCTTGGTTGCTCGGGTAGTCTCCTCTAGCTTGGTCTCGTGAGTATTGAGACTTACCTGGGTTTGGTTATTGTACCCTTGAGTAGGGTATGGTGGTTTCGAATCTGAGTAGAATCTAGTCTGCCTTTGTTGAGGGGGTACGTAGGATCCTTGTCCTCGAGCTATGTAGCTAACGTCTTCTCCTCCTTTAGGTCCGTAACTTCTTCAGTGTGCTCGCTAACCTCGTAGACGTTCGATTGTGTTTCTTCTTATCTAAGTTAAGGTTAGAAAGGGCTTGCACTAAAGAGTTAACGGTTTTTGAAAGTTATTAAAGTCGGCTTTCGTGACTGAATTCGTACTCGGCTCAAGTTCCTCCTTCTTTAGATGGTTTCGATCTCCACCCCATTGGTGGCTGTTCCATGCGAGTTTCTCTATAACCTTGAATCCTTCGCTCGCGGGTAGTCCCATGATGCTTCCTCCGCTTCCTTGATCCATGCGTAATCGACTATTTCGTCCATTCCATCGTAGAACATCGACAACAATTCCCATTTGTTATATCCATGATGAGGACATTCGCGTTGAAGTCCTTTGAATCGTTCGTACGCTTCGTAAAAAGATTCATTGTTGGCTTGAACGAATTTGTTAATTCTATCCCTAATACGTTTTACCTTTGCAGGGGGAAATATTGGTTTACGAAAGCTTGGGCTAAGGCGTCCCATGTCTTGAATGTGTTGGCTCGTGTCCTTGAAGCCAATCTTTCGCTCCATCGGTTAAGAAAATGGAAATAGCTTCATGTAAACTATTTCTCGAGGTACTCCTGCAAATTTATACGTACGGCATAATTCAGTAAAATTATTAAGATGAACGTGAGGGTTACCGTATCCGTCGAATGATTCACTCTTGATCATTTGGATGAGTCCTCCTCGAAGTTCAAAGTCATATCCTTCTTCATTGGGAATGCGAATGGGAGAATCATAACTTCCAATGGTTGGAGTTATGTAATACTCGGCTGGTTGCTCGACCTCAGCCCCTGCTCGAGCTGCTCCTTGCGGTCGAGTTTGATTTTCCATATCTGGTCGAGTGAGATGATTTGTTCTCGGTTTCTTCGGTATTGTCCAAGGGAAATTCCACGAAGTTGAGGTTAAAGGTCTAGAAGATCTCGAAGAGCTAGAACTTGAATTTGTGACGTCCACTTGCACCTTTTTCTTCGCTTTAGAGTTTGATTGCATTCACCTACAAAAAGATGAATTTTAGTAATAGCTAGAAAAATAAGCAAATGAAAGTTTTTATTTTTTTATATTTTTTTTGATTTCGAGTGACTCGAAATCTAGAACTAAAAATTAAACTAGTGAAAGATTTTAAAAACTAAAAACTAAACACCGTTCCCCGGCAACGGCGCCATTTTGACGTGTGCAATTTAGTGATAAATATTCCAACACGCAACTCAAAAGAATTTATAGAACTAGGGGTGACCTAGTGTCGAACCCAAGGGAACAGTGGAGTCAAGTTATTTTAAAACTCGATTACTAGTTTTCAATAGTTCTTAAAGTGTTTTTTATTTAAAGGCAATTTATTTATTCAAAAGGCAATATTTAAAGAAAAGGTTTTGTTATCAAATATTAAAAACTATGACAAGGATGAGAATCCTCCACTAATACTTATGGTTTCACTCGAGCAAGATATAAATTATAGTTATGAATTTCCTTCTTGATGACAATTTAATCTAGAACGTATAGTTATATGATAATATAAATCCTCACTCCCGAATGTTGGATTTATATTATAGAATTTAGACTGAGTAGCATTAGCATACGAATCCTCACTCCGAATGTTGGATTCGCACGTAAACATCTACTCGACTAGCTTCATTCCTCCCGGTGTTTTCACTAATCTGTCCAAATACGCTTATTAATACATTCATGCACCAAATATACTCGCTGCTCCCGCTTTGCTAATATACTCGATCTAATGGTTGTATTGATTCCAAAATAGTCTAAGTTCACCTCCCGGTCCTTCCCTAGAAAATACTACTCGACCTGCTCTTCTAGACGTTTTGTCAGGACACCTAGACGTAGTGCTCGGGTATGATTCAAACACATAATAGTCATACAAGAATTGATTCATAAATTAGATAATCATGTTCTAGTTATTCATAAGCATTAGGATTCATCAAATCCCCATCATAAGGAAACTACTCACTCATCTCGAGTGATAATGCAAACATGTTCAAACGATTGTAAATAAAACAAGAGTAAAGTTTAGAAATTCTCAGTGATTGATGATCCACGGTCGAGCTCCAAGCTGCTGCTTCTCCTCGTTATCTCGAGTACAAAATTAGGTTGAATGATCTTTGTAATTTAAACGGTCTCCGAGCTCTCTCGGTTTCTTCTTCACTTGGTTACTCGACTAATCTCAATCACTTCTCTAGGGTTTTCGGCCCCTAGCCAGCACCTTCTTTGAGTTCTTGTGATGCTTTTATAGTGAAGAGTAATCACAAGGGTCGAGGAATGAAAGGTCTTGCTTTAACTCCGTCATAAATGGTCGAGTAAATGGAAAGTCAGCTTATCCATATTAAATGATCGAGTAATGGAAAGGTCTAGCTTATCCACTTGTATTAAATCTCATATTAATGAGAGAATCCATACGAAGGGTCTTGATCACGTGATGACTTGCTCGAGCAGTGTGTTTACTCGGTCGAGTAACATGAGTCTTTGGCTTGCTTTAGCTCAAGTCAAGTACTTCAGTACACTTGATCAAAATATAGCAGAAATGCTCCCAATTATGTCTGATTTAGGCTGAATTCACGTGCTTTTCCTCATATTACAATGTATGCTCCTTTGTAAGGCGTAAATTGTGTTTTCGACCTGAAACATCAATCCAAGTATAAAAAGTAATATAATTTACGTTATCATCATAGGAAATAAGCATTAAAGTAGGGGCTTAAAATAGACATTTCTAACACTGATCAGTTGAGTTATGCTATATTACACTATTAGAAGTGATAATAAGGTGATTGGTCATACAGTCGACTCATGTATCATGTTCGTAAAGGCTCTCAACACGAACTTTAGAGTACACAAGCACTTTGCTTCAAAGTGAAGCAAACTTGATTTGAACTTTCAAGTGAATGTTTAATCGTTGAGTTATGCTATATTACACTATTAGAAGTGATAGTGAAGTGATTAGTCATACAGTCGACTCATTTATCATGTTCGTAAAGGCTCTAAACACGAACTTTAGAGTACACAAGCACTTTGCTTCAAAGTGAAGCAAACTTGATTCGAACTTTCAAGTGAATGTTTAATCGTTGAGTTATGCTATATTACACTATTAGAAGTGATAATGAAGTGATTAGTCATACAGTCGACTCATTTATCATGTTCGTAAAGGTTCTAAACACGAACTTTAGAGTACACAAGCACTTTTCTTCAAAGTGAAGCAAACTTGATTCGAAGTTTCAAGTGAATGTTTAATCGTTGAGTTATACTATATTACACTATTAGAAGTGATAATGACACTAGTACAGATTATATATTCAACAGCGCTTGTATTTAAGCGGTGTAAAAAAAATTGATATTTAACAGCGCTTGTTTAAATAAGCACTATAATAACGTCATTTACAACAGCGTTTCGACCAAAAACGCTGTATAAAATAAATAACAACACTTTTATTTTAAGCGTTGTCGTAAATAAAACATTTAACAGCGCTTATAAAGAAAAGCGCTGTCTTAAATCACTCGTTTCATAGTGAAATATTTACAACAGTGCTTTTTATATAAGCGCTATCTTAATTTAACATTTAACAGCGCTCTTTAATATAAGCGCTGTTAAATATGTATTTACCACTGCGCCTAAAATAAAAAGCGCTGTAATAAGTTCGTTTTAACCCTAGTAATTTTTCGACTTCAAAGATTTACACATTCTCAGATTTCGCTTTTAGGTTTTACCGGCCGTCGTTCTCTTCCGACCAGCTTTCCTCTGCAACTTCCGACTATGCTCCGTGTCAAAGCTTTTACCCACGCTCATCAGCTCTATGATTCCGACTTAGTTCCGTATCAATATCCGACGCAAGATCGGATACGGTACTCCTTGTTCTTAAACCCTAATTTTTTGTTTGTGTAATTTGTTTTCTGTTGTATTAATCTACTTGTATATTGTGGTTTTGTGTTTGATCATGTATAATTTTGTTAAATATGTAGAAATGGAGAATTCGAAAATCACAAATGATAATAATGATAACGTGGGAGAGTGTTGCGCGCCATCTAAGAGGGGCAAGAGAGGGCCTACATATTTGACCAGATTTTGTAAGGAGAGAAGTGTCTCTAATACTTTATCCAGTATCGAGTTTACCGATAAAGGAATTCTAACGGGTCCTAATAAATCAATTTGGAGAAGTGCACTATGTTTGGCGGCAAGAACACGTGTTCCAATTACTTATCTGAATTGGAGGCATGTGCCTGCAGAGTTGAAGAACCTAGTGTGGAGTGATATGAAGGTTATAAAAAATGTTATTTTTATTCTTTTATGTTTCATGTTTGAAGTTATTATTAGATGAATTTATTTTACATATCAATTTATATTTTAATACTATATATGCAATATTTTTGAAATGATTTGTTCTTTTTACTTGTTTTTACAGGCAAAATTCAATGTGTCAGATTCTCACAAGTCTCAAGAGTTGAGACAAGCGGGAATCTCATGGAGAAATTTCAAGACAACTCTTACCAAAGATTACATCAAGGGTAGGAAGAACGAAGAGGATCCCACTCTTGTTTATCAGTGGGCAGAGTTTGTGGCTGTGAGGAGAAGCGAAGAATTTGAGGAGGGGATGAGAGCTGCCGAAAGAGCACGCCTAAACAAGTATCATCATGCTACTTCTCGAGGCGGATATAGCTGTGCTGAAGAACTCCTGATTAGGGAGAGAGCTGATGCGCTTCAAGCTATTGGATTGTGCGATGACTGTGATGTAGGAAGCATTACAGTCGAGAGGTACAAAGTGTGGAAGAGAGCCCATCAAACAAAATCGGGTGGTTATGTGAACGAGACTACAGAAACTATTGCTGCAAAAATTGCAAGTTTTCTTTAGTCTATTTAATTACATGGTTGATATTTTAGAAGGATATTTCTTGTAATAATATTTATTTATCTTTCTGTAGGCTGAGGCAAAGGAGGAGGCATTTGTTGGACGTTTCGTTTCACAAGGGCGGAATGATAGACTTACCCAGGCGATTGAAAACCTGAGTATCCAGGACGTACCCGAGGGGTTGGGATGGCGGTGGGCTGGAAAAAAGTATTTCCCAAAGGTTCGACTTCTACAAAAGGTAGCACAAATGTCGTGCAACAGCCTAGGGGAGTCGACATTAGCTCATCTCAGCAGCACATCCCATCGCCTGAAGATGATATTTTCTCTACAATCCCTGAGGTATATTAAACTTATTAAATTAGATAAAATAAAAAATTTTGGTAACTGATATTTATTTTTATTTACTTGATGTAGACGGGTTTAAAATGTGCTTTCTTCATTGATGATGCCTCTCGGACCATGGTTGCATATGGTCTTGTTTTGCCGGGGAGAATCGTGCAGTATAGGCTGATTGATGATCATGAAGTGAAGGCATCATTGCATTATGCAATCGACCCTGATCAGCCGATCCCGCATCCTTTTGCGCAGTATAATACTGTAAGGGATGCGGTGAATGCAGTTGTACCATGGCCTAAGTCATTGGTTGAAGTTAACAGAAAGGTACATCAATATATTTACTTCATTTATCTTTAATAATGTAAATCATACCTTTAAGCATCAATTTACAATCGCCATACTCTGTTTTCAGGCATACAATGATTACAAATATGGATTTATGCATTCAAGTATTCATGAACCTGAGTTTGCACACTTGGGAACACATTGTCAGATGCTTTATCATCGTGCAAATCAGCTAGAAGTCGCACTATCTATCTTTATACCAAGTGAAGTCTATGGTGATGATGTATGGGTCACTTGTATAAGGATGATATTGTTGAAGTTTTACAGTTGGAAAAGATTGGAGATACGGCGCTTGAAATATATATGAGGTATTACTTTCATTCATCATGCACTATTATCTGAAATTAATTGAATTTCAGTATTATTTCTAATTTAAATCGTTTTAGTTATCTTTTCAATGAGTTTGGACGTTTCAGATTCAAATTTGGGTTTATTAGACCGTCGTCCACGAGAAGCATTCGAGACATTACCTTAAGAGTTTCGAGTTTGGACGTTTCGGATTCAAATTTGGGTATATTACAGCGCTTTAAAATGTTTACAGATCTAGTTTTTTACATTTTACCCTATTTCGTTTCTTTTGTTTCCGCACTCATGTTGTCTCTGCCTTGGAACATAAATTAATCTCAACCCGGTAAGTCATCTTTTTCCGTCTTGTTTATAATATTGTGTTAAACCTAAGTTTGTTCGTATTTAATATTTAGATGCGCATATGAATATCCATAATTTAATCGTCTTGCTTGTCTTGCTTATCTTATTCTAGGTATTTCAATTCCGATTATTCTCAACCTTGTTAGTCATAGTGGAGCAAAGTTGGATGTGTTTAAATCGTTTGTCCGTTGGTTATAAAGAAGGAATAAGAGGGTTCTGTCAGTTTGCTAAGGATTTTGCAGACCGGAATGACACTAAATATGTGTTTTGTCCATGCACTGATTGTTGGAATAACAAGAAAATAAAAATCGGAGATCTTCACAAACATTTGTTGTTAAAGGGGATTGATCCAAAGTACAAAGTTTGGCATTTACACGGTGAATTTGAAACAGCTAACTCTCCCCCCAAATGGAATAACATCGATTTAATGGTGAAAATATGGATTGGGAGGATGATGATTTAATTGGAATGGTGAATAACATTGAGAAAGAGATGAACGTTGGGTCTTCTGTCATTGAAAAACTTAAATCTTATTCTGAGACGCCTTTATACGATGGTTGCACAAAATTTACCAAACTTTCAGCAGTGTTAAAGTTGTTTAATCTGAAAGCAAAGAATGGATGGAGTGATAAGAGTTTTACAGAGTTATTAACATTGGTCTCAGAAATGCTTCCTGATCCGAACACATTACCTACTCGTACTTATGACGCGAAGATGGTGACGTGTGTATTATAGTGGAAGTTTTAAGTCCTAACACGGCAAACAAAATTTGTAAATCTAGGAAACCTAGAGTCGAATCCCTGGAGATGAGTAAGAATTGATTAACTAGTTTTTACTACTTAAGAATTGCCTAACATAAAAGTTTGGGGGAATTGGTAAGCAATTGTGATATTTTTAATGAATAGAACTTGATTAGACTAGTTTATTTATGAACATTAATCCTAAGTTCGACTTTGATTCCATCCTTAGTACTAAGAGGTTCATCTATATGGAGGCCTCAGTCTTTCAATATGTTGGCACTCCCTTAGGTAATGGACTCTTCCTCAATCTTTCAATCTATTGGAAGAGTTACCGTAACCTAGGACAAGTAAACCAGTCATCTAAATCAATCCTACACTTTCATGTCAAGATCAAAGTAGATTATTCATGCAAGGCTATCTAATCAACTTAATATCAACTTTCATTGCATATATCATTGATTAGGTTCAATTAATTACACTTAAGCATTTTAACAAACACTTAATGTGCAACATTTAATAGATGTAGGCAATGCACAAAATTCATATCAAAATTCATTGCATAACAAATTAATCATCATCCAAATACATGCATGTAACTTAGGGATCCATAGGATCCCTAACCAATCACTACTCACTACTCATGCTAGAAATGAAAGCAACAATAGAAATGTATGAAAACATGAAATTAATTGCAAACTAGAGTAGATTGAGAGATGTTGATGCTTGATCTTCACTCCAAAGTCTTTAATACCACAAAGTAGCTCTTGATCTTCAAAAATCGGATTTCTAGGGTTTTGAGTCGAGTTTCGAAGTCAAGGCCCCGAGTTTGAAATGTCTAAAAAGGTTATATAACTCAG
The DNA here is from genome assembly GCA_006409495.1 of Sedum album. Taxonomy (NCBI): domain Eukaryota; kingdom Viridiplantae; phylum Streptophyta; class Magnoliopsida; order Saxifragales; family Crassulaceae; genus Sedum; species Sedum album. The sequence goes on from QZGG01001586.1 coordinate 9,496, forward strand.
CCGAGCAGAATAATTGGGGGAATATCTGCTCGACCGACTTGAATTTCCTCTGGCCGAGCATCTTCGAATGTGGTGAGCTTGGGTCCTCAGCAGGGCAACTTCTGCTCGGCAGGGTTGCTCTTGGTCAACCCGAGCAGGATTCTACTCGGCCCGAGGAAAAATCACTGAGCACTCTTGTATCAATTCTTGATGACTCCTGGGCCGAGCAGAATTGTCCTCGACCGAGCAGCTTTGCTTTGATCTCTTCAGGTGTGATCCCCTGCTCTGGTTGGCCGAGCAGATCCTTCATGGCCGAGGAGGTCATTTGTGCAGCATCCGAGGAGATTGCTTACTTGGTCGGCCGAGCAGATTTGCATGGAATTTCTGCTCGGCCAAGGTGATCTCTGGCATTTGGGTCAATTCCTCGGCTGAGTTGATCTGCTCGCCACTCTGGGACTTGCTCGGTTGGTTGATATTTGCTCGGGAGTAGAATCTTTCTTGGGCACTTGACTTGAATTTTTCATCCATTTTGCTCCATTTTGTGCTTTGTACTCTCTTTGATAAAGTTTGAATAAAATCTGCATAAAACACAAAAGAGTATCAAATTCTTCACAAAATAGTTGAAAACTAGCAAGAATCAAGCATAAGAAGTGTACAAATACTTGCGAATTTGCACACTTATCAAACACCCCACACTTAATTCTTGTTCGTCCCGAACAAGTTAGCATGAATAGAGCAAATGATGCAAGATAGGACTCATAGAATTCAAAGATCAATCAATGTATGAGAGTGAAAATCAAGCATCAAGTGAAAGTTATAAACCTAAGAAATGAAATGCAAGCTATAAACTACTCCTAACTCACTTTCGTAGGAATCACGGATGCATTTAGCATATGCATCAAGCCTTTAAACCTCTAGGCTGCCCTAGGGGACGAGTTGTAGTCTCGTGAGAGTTTTCCAAGAGGGAGTACTCACAAATCCCGTTCACAATCATCCATTAAACAATCACATATCCAATCAAGAAGCAACAAGCAAGATTTTAATAGCAAGCATGGAAATTAAATTCATTCATATCACACAAAATTGGGAATCATGCATTCATCACAAGTAACATTTAACAATCTTTCCATCATAGCTAATTTATCAAAGCCATTGTTAATGCTTCTTATCATCACACAACTCATAAAGAGAATTAGCACTCATGGAAGTTTGTCTAGCCAATCACTTATGCTTGCAAAGGACAAGTACATAGGCTCATGACATTAAACTCATTCTCAAGTATATGACTACACGTCATGATCCATAAGAGAAGAGGAGTTTAGACATAGAAATTAATAGCTAGACATAGAATTCTCACTTGTGTTGCCATGAAGAAAAGGGTCATCCAAATAGACAAATCAACCAAGCAAATGCACAATCTCACTTGCAAATACACTCACAATATGCATAAGGGCACAAAGTCAAGAATCAATGCGAGTTACCATTCAAGCTTCTCTTTTATTCTTTTTTTTTGCTTATTCAAGTACTTTCGGGGGGAAATTACCTTCCTAACCCCCGGCACTTGAATAACTTTTCATAAAACACATTTTTTTGTTAGTGCAAGTACTTTCGAGGGGGAAATTACCTTCCTAACCCCCGGCACTTGCACTACGATTTTTTTTTACTTCTTTGAAGTAGGAATTTTTAGAGTGAGCTTTGGTGTTAACCCCACACTTAAAACTTGACAATGTGTCCAATTAACAAAAATTTGGCATATAGGCAAGCAAAGTTGATACACAAGCAAGGCAAAAATGGCTAAAGTCACCTATTAGGCAAACACAAGCAAAAACTCTATGCTATTTTCGAAAAAATTTCCTCTTGTTCATGCTACTAAAATCTCCTTACTCATTATGCAATGAAAGAGCACATTAATGATCAATGATTTAAACTAGCTTAGATGTCAATTCATGAAAAAGTGCACAAGCTAAGAATTTCAATCATCCCAAATCATCATGATCAATGAACAAATTTGTTAATCCATGCTCACAAATGTAATCTCAAGCTTAGCAACCTTATTTTTCAAATTATCATCAAAAATGTAGGATGAAAGTGATAAATCAAGCAAATGTCATGCTCAAAAGTGATCAATGATTGAATGATTTGATGAAATGAAACATTAAAAGTATGAATTCATGCATACTACCCCACCCCACACTTAAAAATTTGCTTAGTCCCTAAGCAATCAATAGAAGCATAAGAGAAGGGTAAAGAAACTTCTCTCGTGTGAAGGAAGACTAGAATGCATCCATGCTTGCTCCATGTGCTTTTCTTTTGATTTCATGTATGTTTGGCTTTGGCATAAACCTAAACTCATAAGGATATCAAGAAAGTGAAATGTATAGAGTTTGTGAAACAAATCATAACATAGGCCAAACCAAACATATGAGATGAGATAAGAAGTTATTCAATCTTATAAAACATCCAAGATAACAATAAACATAAAGTTTGAATAACATCAAAGGAAACACACAAAAGAGTAGCAAGTTCAACTCATAACACAATACATCACAAAATACTAGCAAGAGTGAAACAAGCAAGCAAATAAGCATAGTGTGCTTCCTACTCATCATCCTCATCATAGTCATCATCATCATCTTGGTCTTCATTTTCATCATCATCCTCTTCTTCATCATCATCTCCCTCATCCTCTTGTGGAATGTGGGAAGCAAAGTAATGGTCATCGGGTTGTGGAGGTGCCCTATACCCCGTGAGGTCTAGTTGGTCAAAGAGATGTGACATCATATCTCCTTGCCAATTAGCTATGTCTTGCGCGTAGGAGCCATAGGCAACTACTCTCTCATAGACCTCATCAACGGTATGTGGTGTGTAGTGGCTTTGTTGTGGTGGAGGAGGGTGATAGGTGTAGAGTGTATGGGAGTAGATGGAGGGGAATAAGGAGGAAAGTGATGGGGTGAGGAATGGTATGTAGGGATGTAAGAGGCGGCGGAATGGAAGGAGCTAGGAGAGTGAGCATAGGTGGCATGAGGTTCTTGGTCTTGATGAGGAGGTGAGTCATTGGGAGTACGGATTCGGTTGGAAGGTCCTTCTCCTCTCTTCCTCTTTGTAACTTGCTCTACCGCACGTAGAGGACGAAAAGGCCTTACAACCCACCGATCATTCCCCCATTCAATCATGTGCATTTGGCGCATCCTCCTAACATCAAGCACTTCTTTGCGTACGGGAGGGAAGTGGTCCACGGAGAATCCTAAGTGTATGGCAATCCATGTGATGATAGCTCCGCCACCTAAAGCCTTTGCCTTAGCATTTGGCTTTTGGTACTCTTCAAATTGTCTTGTGAGCATTTGTACCAAGTCAATCTTCTTCCTCTCCTTAATCAACCTCATGCAATCTAAGTCATGCTTGTAGACATGCCTTCCTCCATCCTTCCTCACAAAAATTGCCATAGAGACAAGTCTATGTATCACCTTATACCTCCTCACCCAAATCATAGTGGATGGTTCGGGAGATACAAATGTTTCAATCCTTTTGGTGATCTCCTCCCAAAACCGATTCCTTCTAAGGGGATCATTCCTAGGATAGACTCCCGCAACACTTCCTACCTCATCATCATTAATTGTGTCACTAGGAAGGTTGTCCTCCATACCTAGATTTCCCTTACTTCATCCTCCCTAAGTCTCCACCATCTATCTCCAAGTCTAAAGTTCCATCCCATCACATACCTACGCCTTCCATCTACCATGCCTTCATCTATATCTCCATCAACCCATTCGGCACTAAATGTACACATGAATTCCTTGACCATTCTAGGGTAAGTACCCGGATCTTCCCTCAACAAGAATCCTAATCCACAATTATCTAACAATTCATGGATCTTACCTCTTTGCATGTGAGGAAGAGAGTCAATCTCATCAAGCTTAGGGAAGAGGGTTCCCGGTATCTTGAAGTCCTTCATACATCATGTACCTCTCTTGCTCTTCTCTCCTTTCAAATTGAAGAGGTCCCCAAATGGATATGGAATGAGGCTTGGGGTATCCGAATTGGTTAGGAGGAGGGGAGGTTGCTCATGCATGCGAGAGGATGATGATGATCTAAAGGGATTCCATCTTCTAGCCATTGATGATGGATTTGAGTGGTTTTGGATGAGTTGATGAGTTGAGTAAGGTTGTGGATGAGAGGTTTGGAGCTTAGGGTGCTTAGTGAGAGAAGTGATGTTGTGAAGAATGAGGAAAAATGGGTCAAATAGGGAAAATCACTTGAGGAATCGAGAAGGTCGGCCGAGCAGAATTGCTCTTGGAGTCGGCCGAGCAGAATGAATATGCAGGGAATGGAATAGCTCTCGGCCGGTGAATCTGCTCGGCAGAGGAAGAGTTTGATGAAGAGTTGAGATTCAGTGGTTTTTGCTCGGCCAGAGGAGAATGTTGCTCGGCCAGAGGAAAATTCACTGATCTACCAAATGAAGTCTGCTCGGCAGAGGGCTAATAGTTGCTCGGGAGAGCAGAATTCAAATACCATTCGCGCCCTAAGTTCTACTCGGTCGACTTATAACTTTACCTATAAAAGACCTCGGCCTAGGACATCTAAAATGAGCTCATTCATGTTAATCTAAGCTAGTGAACAATGTGCAAAATTCTATTGTGTGATCATGAAATGGAATCATAAACAACACATACAAAGTTCAAACACAAAGTTCACAAAACATGAAGTTCAAACATGAAAATAAACACATAAAGACCTAGCAAAGGAGATCAAGCAAGGAAATAACACTTAGACAAATAAATGTCTTCATTCTCCATTAGTATCCTCATCTTGCTCCTCATGATCTCCCCCATGAGCCTCGGTCCTCTCCATCTCTTCCATCACCTCATCTATGGTGATGTCATTCTCCATTTCCCTTCCTTCATTCGCCGCGGTGAATATGGGAACCTCGGGCCTATAAAATCCTTGAGGGTGGGTGGTGGCCTATACCCTTGGCAACCCATGTGTGTGGTGATCAAGGAGAAGGTCGTGCCCCCATTGCACGAGCTCATTAATATAGCGTTTGAACGCTCTCTTTCCATCTCATCCTCCATCTCCTTGGTCATTTCTCCATTCGGTTGTAATTGCATTCAAGGCACGGAGGATTCTCCTTGTTCCATACGTGTGGTCCTAGCGGAAGGTTGGTGATTTTCCCTAGCTTCCTCACCTTCTTCAACAAATCTTCTTTTGTTCGAAGCTCTTGCACGTAAGGGCCTTCAACCCAAGATTTGTCCTCATTCAACATTTGCATTATGATCATCCTCTTCACATTAAGCACTTCCTTCTTCAAACATGCATCCAAGTCAAATTTAAATCCAAGGTCCAAAGCGATCAAAGTGATGATCGTTCCTCCACCCAAAGCCTTACTCTTGGACTTACCACTTTGGTATGTCTCAAACATCCGAGTAAAAATGCCTATTAAATCAAGGCGTCCTCCCTTGCTTATCACTATCATAGCATCCAAATCCGACCTACTAACCATCCTACCTCCATCATTCCTTATAAAGATGGCCATGGAGATGATCCTATGTATAACTTTCCATCTCGGGTTAGTAATCAAATTAGATTTCCGAAGAACCAAATGAAGTCCTACCCTCGGCTATCTCCGCCCAAAATTCATCTCTTTCCCTTCTTGAAAAGGAAGGATAGATACCTCTCCTACTCACTTCATCCTCATCATCTCTAAATACCATCCCAAGCATCTCCCTTATCTCCACAATACCCACATTAAACCTATAACCATTCATCATGAAACTCCAACTAACCACAATCCTTTCTCCATCCACCATTTCCCATTCCGCACAAAATGTACACAAAAACTCCAACACTAACCTCGGGTATGTACCCGGATCCTCATAAACTATAAAATTCAATCCACAATTTGAAAAGATATCTTTAAGGGAGGTTTCATTCATACCCGCAAGTGTGATCTCTTCTAAGCAAGGGTAGAGAGGTGCCTTCACCTTGTACTTTTGAGCAATGCAATACCTTTCCTTAGCTACCTTGTCAAACTTGAAGGGTCCATCACTTGGATAATTCATATCCATAGGTGTAGTGTTGGGGAGAGCTAGTGGTGGTGGTGGGTTGGATGAAGGCTCCCTAATAACAATTCCACCACTTCTTGGCATTGGAGGCTTGTTAGAAGAAGGTTTCTTACTCTTTGAGGGGTAGGTCACTTTTCCTTTCCTTGTTGTTTTTGGGAGGCATTGTGGTGAGTTAGGGTTTGAGTGTTGGGAAGTTGGAAATTGGGTCGATTTGATGGGGATTTTGGTGTGGGTTTACAAAGGGTGAGATTTGGGAACTTTTGCAACAAAAATTATGGAATTTGGTTGAGGAATTGAAGTGAATTAGGGTTTGGTAGGGTTTGGGGTGTGGAGGTCGAATTGGAGAGGATGAAGTTTGGGTTGCTTCTTAGAGCGCAATTGTACGCTACTTTATGTCCTTTACACTATGCTTGTTTGTATATTTTCTCGTATAAGATTACGCTTTTGGTGTAGTTTTGTATTTCAGGAGATTTTATGAGCTAAGGATGAATATGCATTAAAGATAGACGTTTAGAAGTTTATTTCGCAGCAAGAAACAAAGAATTGTAAAGGCCCGAGCAGAACGCAGGTGCGCAACCCTAGTCGCTCACAAGTGAGTCGGTCACGCGCCTGTCGGTCGCTCGCCAGTGGGTCGCGCACCAGTCGATCGCTCGCCAGTGGGTCGCTCGCCAGTCGGTCGTGCGCAAGACAAGTCGCGCGACTGACAAGTCACGCACCAGAGATGATGACGTCAGAAAACGCGAAGATGACATCAGCAACGCGCAGAATATATTTTATGCGAGATTTTAGGGATAAACATGGAAATCAAAGATTATCTCTTTCCTATTTTAAACTTAGAAACCCTAGAAGCTTGCATATAAATACAAAGCTTGAGGATGTGCAAGACACCACCATACTCTAGCCTACGGGCCGTCCGGCCAAATCAAGCTAGAAGAGACGCGCAAGAGCCGAGCGAGTGACGAAGCAACGCGCAGCAAGGGACCGACGCGCAGATTGACAACCTACGCTGAGTTTTCTTTGTTTTACTATTGTTGTTTATTATACAGACTTTGAGATGTTTAATAAAAGCATGTCTAGCTAACTTGCTTTATCAGTTTAGACTTTGACTTGTGAACATTATGTTTTGAGGTCTTGTTCTTAATTTGCATGATTAAGTTTAGTATTATTATTCCGAACTCAATTGCATGATAATTAGGTTAGACAATTAAGCGAAGCCTTGCACCGCAGACTTAGTTGTAGAATCTATTATCTATAGTTAAACTATCAGAAGTACGTGACTGTGAATGATAGGAGTAACACTAGAATAGGCAGTAGCTACCTTGACCGGATTCGTTATTGACTAGACTAGATGAGTAATAATATCATACAGACTTTGACCGGAATGTATGTGTAGGTTATTAAGCTGTGACAGGACCTTAACCTACGTGAACCTTATATCATGTATCTTTAGTAACCAATGATAAGCATATGTTCATAAGGATAAGTCTGAGCTGATATCATCTCATAAATTGTTAAGCAACTTAGTAGTAGTGCGCTAGTGTAGTCAACCGTGTTTGTTTTCGTTTTCTTTCTTTACTTGCTAATACTTACAAACCCCAGTTTTAGATTGTAGCTCGAAAGGCGACTTCTCACCGTTCCCTGTGGATTCGACCCCAGCTTACCAATACTATACTAGTAGGAGAGCGGGATAAATTTGCAGCACTCAACGACGTGCTCGTCAAATTTTGGCGCCGTTGCCGGGGAGCGGCTAGAGAAGTTTTCTTTCCATTTACTTTTGTACTTACTTTCAGTTCGTTAGTTTTTGAAGTTCTTGTTTCTGTCCGTACGCAGCAAGATCAATTTGCGTGACCCACAGTTGCGCGAGTATATCTAGTTGCGCGCGACCAGACGCGAACAACTTCTGTTTCTGCTTCCTAACTTTTTTCTAGTTGCGCGGCCACAGTTGCAGATGGCTTATTCATGGCAGTACTCAGAGCAACCGCATTCATGGGGATATTCGATAGTGGACGAGTTCTTTGAAGTTGACGATGATTTGATCTCGCAGGTTCCGAAATATGGAGGAGACATTGGGGAGGATCCAATTCCATACTTACAGGATTTCGATTTGTTTTGCATTGCTAAAAAGCCGATGAGAGTGGATTTGGATGAGGTTAGATTTAAGATGTTTTCTTACTCTCTAACAGGATCTGCTAATATTTGGTTGTCTAAGATTGGTAGGTCAAACGCACAAGTCTTCTATAGTTGGGACCTGATGGAGCAGGCCTTCTTGCTCAAATATTCTATCGAAAGACAGAAGGATGAACTTTGTAGGATGATCACTTCCATTGAGCAGCGTCAAGGAGAAACAATAGTAGCATACTTGGGACGCTTCATGATGTTGTTGCAGGATTATTTCGACCTTGGTCTCTCGGAATTTACCATTATCATGTCCTTCCTCAATGGTTTGTCTTCAATGGAGCGTCGCTTAGTGGACTTAATGGCGGGAGGATCAATTGTGGATTGTTACCCCGAAGATGTTTGGGCGATAATAAATGAGAGGGCTGCACAAACTATAGCGGGCAGATTTATTGAAACAAATGAGGCTGATGTGGAAGGACACTCGTCACAAGTTAGCACTACCGAGCCACTAACGCAGCAAGTTGCGCAAGGACATGCAACCAAGCCACTTACGCAGCAGGTTGCGCAAGACAACACAGTTGGAGCAATCACGCAAGAGGCTGCGCAACAGACTCCAAATGACATGCCAACAAGCGAACCAACTGATGAGGAAGAAGAAGAAGATGTGCTAGATGAGGAAGCGTCAACAGTTCGCATAGAATGTGAAGGGGAATTGGTCGTTCACGCTGAACTTTGGACTCCTCCATGCTTGGAAATAATTGAGCAAAGTGTTGTAAGCATTCTCACTAGTGATTTATCATTTAAAACTAACAATCTTCTTTCTCTCCATATAGCAGGTCACTTGATCAAAGATGCTCTCACCAAGGATACAATATGTGACTCGTTAGAAAAAGCAAATGTTCAAATCCCAGTGACCAAGACCTTGACGCTGAATCGTAAACGGATGTCATACCATGAAGGGTCATTGAATAAACCTCGCATGACGAGGAAGCATCGCATAAAGGCCAAGCACATGACCATGGATGGAGAAAGATGCGCTTCTTTTGGTTGGAAACCAGGTTGGGACTTGTGTAGTGTCATTGCTAGCAAGGTCACAAAGAAGGGGGGCTGCGTCTTTAAAAAGTTTGATCTGAACGAACCACTAGAGCTGAGCGAGCCAAGTCGCGCGCCAACTGGTGCGCGAGTACACCATGGTTCGAGAGAAGCTCACGAGCGAGTGCAGACGCGCGTCACGACTCGCGCGACATCACCAGATTCGAATTTTTTTATTCCAAACTTTTATTCTGGTTTTGATGTCACTAACTCCCAGTTAAGCACTGATTCTAATTATGCACTTGAATGTTTGCCATGCAGGAACAAAGCTGATGACAAAAAAGGGCAAAAATTCAAGTGTGGGGGAGACCACTGGTGCGCCATAGTCTGCGCAAGGTACTGTCGAGCCAACGACGTTAAACAAAGGCACTTGTCGGGAGGTAACCCGTCACTTTACTTTACACGTTTTAGTTGCATTAGGATTTTTTTTTTTTTTTTAGATAGCTTAGTTTTTTGCATGCATACAATTTCCTCCTTTATACTTTTCTGAAACGTGGGGACACGTGTTTGTTTAAGTGTGGGGGGGAATTAGATAGTTTAGCTTAGGTTAGTTTATTTTTAGCTTAGACTAGCTGACATGTGAAATCTCAAGAGGTAATTGTGCGCGAGAACACTGGCTTGCGCGACCTGTGTGCGTACTCGCGCACCTGTGCTAATTTCTGCTTATATGATGTATTCTGATTTTTATTAATTTTTTCGAATTTTGTGTGTCTCTTGAGTGGAATAAAGAGGGATGTGGAGCTGATAGAAACGTCCTAGAGAAGCAGTCGACCGAACAGAAGCTTGAGGATCGGTTGTATGGTTATGAGTATTCGTGGAGGTTGGTACTTCGCGGTCAAAGGATAAAAGAGCAAGCTCAGTCACGCAGAAGCCGAAGGCAAAAAACCCTAATGGCGTGACGAGACGGGAAAACAGACCGTCTTCGCTGAAGTTAGTCGCTCAGGAAGGGGCGCGCGGTTGCAAACGCGTGGCCTGACTTGCGCGCGACTGGTCAGAAGCGAGAGCGGGGCGTGGTTCCATAGCTGCTATCCGAAGGCCATGATTGGAAAACGTTCTAGGGAAGAATCAAGATCCGGACCAGAAAAAGAAGTATTCAATTCAGAGTTAAAGCTCAAAAGGCCGAGACATTGAAAAGAAGAAAATTGTGCAACAAAAGAGTTATCATCTGTCCGTGAACAATAGTAAAGCGTCAAAGACGTAAGCTCAAAACCCTAAGACGCGAATCAATCACGTATCAGAGAAAGCGAATACGAATAACCATGCAACCGCAATCAAGAAGAATTCGGTGACCGGTGCTTAAACAGGACTATCTCCCAATCATCCGAATTGGTATGCATTCCACAAGAGAGGTAACACAAGTTTTGAATTAATGACTTAAATCAGTTTGTGTTGTATAATCATAGTTGCGCAGGTTGTGAGAGTGGCGCAGACGTGTGGCGCAGTAAGTCCAATATTCACGCGTACATTACACAAGAGATAAGCTTTAGTCCTTAGTTCGCTTGTTCAGGGACGAACAAGAGTAAGTGTGGGGGATTTGATAGAGCGCAGTTGTACGCTACTTTATGTCCTTTACACTATGCTTGTTTGTATATTTTCTCGTATAAGATTACGCTTTTGGTGTAGTTTTGTATTTCAGGAGATTTTATGAGCTAAGGATGAATATGCATTAAAGATAGACGTTTAGAAGCTTATTTCGCAGCAAGAAACAAAGAATTGTAAAGGCCCGAGCAGAACGCAGGTGCGCACCCAGTCGCTCACAAGTGAGTCGGTCACGCGCCAGTCGGTCGCTCGCCAGTGGGTCGCGCACCAGTCATCGCTCGCCAGTCGGTCGCTCGCCAGTCGGTCGTGCGCAAGACAAGTCGCGCGACTGACAAGTCACGCACCAGAGATGATGACGTCAGAAAACGCGGAGATGACGTCAGCAACGCGCAGAATATATTTTATGCGAGATTTTAGGGATAAACATGGAAATCAAAGATTATCTCTTTCCTATTTTGAACTTAGAAACCCTAGAAGCTTGCATATAAATACAAAGCTTGAGGATGTGCAAGAACCACCATACCAGCCTCCGGGCCGTCCGGCCAAATCAAGCTAGAAGAGACGCACAAGGCCAGAGCGAGTGACGAAGCGACGCGCAGCAAGGGACCGACGCGCAGATTGACAACCTACGCTGAGTTTTCTTTGTTTTACTATTGTTGTTTATTATACAGACTTTGAGATGTTTAATAAAAGCATGTCTAGCTAACTTGCTTTATCAGTTTAGACTTTGACTTGTGAACATTATGTTTTGAGGTCTTGTTCTTAATTTGCATGATTAAGTTTAGTATTATTATTCCGAACTCAATTGCATGATAATTAGGTTAGACAATTAAGCGAAGCCTTGCACCGCAGACTTAGTTGTAGAATCTATTATCTATAGTTAAACTATCAGAAGTACGTGACTGTGAATGATAGGAGTAACACTAGAATAGGCAGTAGCTACCTTGACCGGATTCGTTATTGACTAGACTAGATTGAGTAATAATATCATACAGACTTTGACCGGAATGTATGTGTAGGTTATTAAGCTGTGACAGGACCTTAACCTACGTGAACTTATATCATGTATCTTTAGTAACCAATGATAAGCATATGTTCATAAGGATAAGTCTGAGCTGATATCATCTCATAAATTGTTAAGCAACTTAGTAGTAGTGCGCTAGTGTAGTCAACCGTGTTTGTTTTCTTTTTCTTTTCTTTACTTGCTAATACTTACAAACCCCAGTTTTAGATTGTAGCTCGAAAGGCGACTTCTCACCGTTCCCTGTGGATTCGACCCCAGCTTACCAATACTATACTAGTAGGAGAGCCGGGATAAATTTGCAGCACTCAACGACGTGCTCGTCAAATTTTGGCGCCGTTGCCGGGGAGCGGCTAGAGAAGTTTTCTTTCCATTTACTTTTGTACTTACTTTCAGTTCGTTAGTTTTTGAAGTTCTTGTTTCTGTCCGTACGCAGCAAGATCAATTTGCGTGACCCACAGTTGCGCGCGACCAGACGCGAACAACTTCTGTTTGTGCTTCCTATCTTTTTTCTAGTTGCGCCGGCCACAGTTGCAGATGGCTTATTCATGGCAGTACTCAGAGCAACCGCATTCATGGGGATATTCGATAGTGGACGAGTTCTTTGAAGTTGACGATGATTTGATCTCGCAGGTTCCGAAATATGGAGGAGACATTGGGGAGGATCCAATTCCTTACTTACAGGATTTCGATTTGTTTTGCATTGCTAAAAAGCCGATGAGAGTGGATTTGGATGAGGTTAGATTTAAGATGTTTTCTTACTCTCTAACAGGATCTGCTAATATTTGGTTGTCTAAGATTGGTAGGTCAAACGCACAAGTCTTCTATAGTTGGGACCTGATGGAGCAGGCCTTCTTGCTCAAATATTCTATCGAAAGACAGAAGGATGAACTTTGTAGGATGATCACTTCCATTGAGCAGCGTCAAGGAGAAACAATAGTAGCATACTTGGGACGCTTCATGATGTTGTTGCAGGATTATTTCGACCTTGGTCTCTCGGAATTTACCATTATCATGTCCTTCCTCAATGGTTTGTCTTCAATGGAGCGTCGCTTAGTGGACTTAATGGCGGGAGGATCAATTGTGGATTGTTACCCCGAAGATGTTTGGGCGATAATAAATGAGAGGGCTGCACAAACTATAGCGGGCAGATTTATTGAAACAAATGAGGCTGATGTGGAAGGACACTCGTCACAAGTTAGCACTACCGAGCCACTAACGCAGCAAGTTGCGCAAGGACATGCAACCGAGCCACTTACGCAGCAGGTTGCGCAAGACAACACAGTTGGAGCAATCACGCAAGAGGCTGCGCAACAGACTCCAAATGACATGCCAACAAGCGAACCAACTGATGAGGAAGAAGAAGAAGATGTGCTAGATGAGGAAGCGTCAACAGTTCGCATAGAATGTGAAGGGGAATTGGTCGTTCACGCTGAACTTTGGACTCCTCCATGCTTGGAAATAATTGAGCAAAGTGTTGTAAGCATTCTCACTAGTGATTTATCATTTAAAACTAACAATCTTCTTTCTCTCCATATAGCAGGTCACTTGATCAAAGATGCTCTCACCAAGGATACAATATGTGACTCGTTAGAAAAAGCAATGTTCAAATCCCAGTGACCAAGACCTTGACGCTGAATCGTAAACGGATGTCATACCATGAAGGGTCATTGAATAAACCGCCATGACTAGGAAGCGTCGCATAAAGGCCAAGCACATGACCATGGAGGGAGAAAGATGCGCTTCTTTTGGTTGGAAACCAGGTTGGGACTTGTGTAATGTCATTGCTAGCAAGGTCACAAAGAAGGGGGGCTGCGTCTTTAAAAAGTTTGATCTGAACGAACCACTAGAGCTGAGCGAGCCAAGTCGCGCGCCAACTGGTGCGCGAGTACACCATGGTTCGAGAGAAGCTCACGAGCGAGTGCAGACGCGCGTCACGACTCGCGCGACATCACCAGATTCGAATTTTTTTATTCCATACTTTTATTCTGGTTTTGATGTCACTAACTCCCAGTTAAGCACTGATTCTAATTATGCACTTGAATGTTTGCCATGCAGGAACAAAGCTGATGACAAAAAAGGGGAAAAATTCAAGTATGGGGGAGACCAGTGGTGCGCCATAGTCTGCGCAAGGTACTGTCGAGCCAACGACGTTAAACAAAGGCACTTGTCGGGAGGTAACCCGTCACTTTACTTTACACGTTTTAGTTGCATTAGGATTTTTTTGTTTTTTTAGATAGCTTAGTTTTTTGCATGCATACAATTTCCTCCTTTATACTTTTCTGAAACGTGGGGACACGTGTTTGTTTAAGTGTGGGGGGGAATTAGATAGTTTAGCTTAGGTTAGTTTATTTTTAGCTTAGACTAGCTGACATGTGAAATCTCAAGAGGTAATTGTGCGCGAGAAACACTGGCTTGCGCGACCTGTGTGCGTACTCGCGCACCTGTGCTAATTTGTGCTTATATGACGTATTCTGATTTTTGTTAATTTTTTCGAATTTTGTGTTCTCTTGAGTGGAATAAAGAGGGATGTGGAGCTGATAGAAACGTCCTAGAGAAGCAGTCGACCGAACAGAAGCTTGAGGATCGGTTGCATGGTTATGAGTATTCGTGGAGGTTGGTACTTCGCGGTCAAAGGATAAAGAGCAAGCTCAGTCACGCAGATGCCGAAGGCAAAAACCCTAATGGCGTGACGAGACGGGAAAACAGACCGTCTTCGCTGAAGTTAGTCGCTCAGGAAGGGGCGCGCGGTTGCAAACGCGTGGCCTGACTTGCGCGCGACTGGTCAGAAGCGAGAGCGGGGCGTGGTTCCATAGCTGCTATCCGAAGGCCATGATTGGAAAACGTTCTAGGGAAGAATCAAGATCCGGACCAGAAAAAGAAGTATTCAATTCAGAGTTAAAGCTCAAAAGGCCGAGACATTGAAAAGAAGAAAATTGTGCAACAAAAGAGTTATCATCTGTCCGTGAACAATAGTAAAGCGTCAAAGACGTAAGCTCAAAACCCTAAGACGCGAATCAATCACGTATCAGAGAAAGCGAATACGAATAACCATGCAACCGCAACTCAAGAAGAATTCGGTGACCGGTGCTTAAACAGGACTATCTCCCAATCATCCGAATTGGTATGCATTCCACAAGAGAGGTAACACAAGTTTTGAATTAATGACTTAAATCAGTTTGTGTTGTATAATCACAGTTGCGCAGGTTGTGAGAGTGGCGCAGACGTGTGGCGCAGTAAGTCCAATATTCCCGCGTACATTACACAAGAGATAAGCTTTAGTCCTTAGTTCGCTTGTTCAGGGACGAACAAGAGTAAGTGTGGGGGATTTGATAGAGCGCAGTTGTACGCTACTTTATGTCCTTTACACTATGCTTGTTTGTATATTTTCTCGTATAAGATTACGCTTTTGGTGTAGTTTTGTATTTCAGGAGATTTTATGAGCTAAGGATGAATATGCATTAAAGATAGACGTTTAGAAGCTTATTTCGCAGCAAGAAACAAAGAAGAAAGAATTGTAAAGGCCCGAGCAGAACGCAGGTGCGCACCAGTCGCTCACAAGTGAGTCGGTCACGCGCCTGTCGGTCGCTCGCCAGTGGGTCGCGCACCAGTCGGTCGCTCGCCAGTCGGTCGTGCGCAAGACAAGTCGCGCGACTGACAAGTCACGCACCAGAGATGATGACGTCAGAAAACGCGGAGATGACGTCAGCAACGCGCAGAATATATTTTATGCGAGATTTTAGGGATAAACATGGAAATCAAAGATTATCTCTTTCCTATTTTGAACTTAGAAACCCTAGAAGCTTGCATATAAATACAAAGCTTGAGGATGTGCAAGAACCACCATACACCAGCCTCCGGGCCGTCCGGCCAAATCAAGCTAGAAGAGACGCACAAGGGCCAGAGCGAGTGACGAAGCGACGCGCAGCAAGGGACCGACGCGCAGATTGACAACCTACGCTGAGTTTTCTTTGTTTTACTATTGTTGTTTATTATACAGACTTTGAGATGTTTAATAAAAGCATGTCTAGCTAACTTGCTTTATCAGTTTAGACTTTGACTTGTGAACATTATGTTTTGAGGTCTTGTTCTTAATTTGCATGATTAAGTTTAGTATTATTATTCCGAACTCAATTGCATGATAATTAGGTTAGACAATTAAGCGAAGCCTTGCACCGCAGACTTAGTTGTAGAATCTATTATCTATAGTTAAACTATCAGAAGTACGTGACTGTGAATGATAGGAGTAACACTAGAATAGGCAGTAGCTACCTTGACCGGATTCGTTATTGACTAGACTAGATTGAGTAATAATATCATACAGACTTTGACCGGAATGTATGTGTAGGTTATTAAGCTGTGACAGGACCTTAACCTACGTGAACCTTATATCATGTATCTTTAGTAACCAATGATAAGCATATGTTCATAAGGATAAGTCTGAGCTGATATCATCTCATAAATTGTTAAGCAACTTAGTAGTAGTGCGCTAGTGTAGTCAACCGTGTTTGTTTTCCGTTTTCTTTTCTTTACTTGCTAATACTTACAAACCCCAGTTTTAGATTGTAGCTCGAAAGGCGACTTCTCACCGTTCCCTGTGGATTCGACCCCAGCTTACCAATACTATACTAGTAGGAGAGTCGGGATAAATTTGCAGCACTCAACGACGTGCTCGTCAAATTTTGGCGCCGTTGCCGGGGAGCGGCTAGAGAAGTTTTCTTTCCATTTACTTTTGTACTTACTTTCAGTTCGTTAGTTTTTGAAGTTCTTGTTTCTGTCCGTACGCAGCAAGATCAATTTGCGTGACCCACAGTTGCGCGAGTATATCTAGTTGCGCGCGACCAGACGCGAACAACTTCTGTTTCTGCTTCCTAACTTTTTTCAGTTGCGCGCGGCCACAGTTGCAGATGGCTTATTCATGGCAGTACTCAGAGCAACCGCATTCATGGGGATATTCGATAGTGGACGAGTTCTTTGAAGTTGACGATGATTTGATCTCGCAGGTTCCGAAATATGGAGGAGACATTGGGGAGGATCCAATTCCATACTTACAGGATTTCGATTTGTTTTGCATTGCTAAAAAGCCGATGAGAGTGGATTTGGATGAGGTTAGATTTAAGATGTTTTCTTACTCTCTAACAGGATCTGCTAATATTTGGTTGTCTAAGATTGGTAGGTCAAACGCACAAGTCTTCTATAGTTGGGACCTGATGGAGCAGGCCTTCTTGCTCAAATATTCTATCGAAAGACAGAAGGATGAACTTTGTAGGATGATCACTTCCATTGAGCAGCGTCAAGGAGAAACAATAGTAGCATACTTGGGACGCTTCATGATGTTGTTGCAGGATTATTTCGACCTTGGTCTCTCGGAATTTACCATTATCATGTCCTTCCTCAATGGTTTGTCTTCAATGGAGCGTCGCTTAGTGGACTTAATGGCGGGAGGATCAATTGTGGATTGTTACCCGAGAAGATGTTTGGGCGATAATAAATGAGAGGGCTGCACAAACTATAGCGGGCAGATTTATTGAAACAAATGAGGCTGATGTGGAAGGACACTCGTCACAAGTTAGCACTACCGAGCCACTAACGCAGCAAGTTGCGCAAGGACATGCAACCGAGCCACTTACGCAGCAGGTTGCGCAAGACAACACAGTTGGAGCAATCACGCAAGAGGCTGCGCAACAACTCCAATGACATGCCAACAAGCGAACCAACTGATAGGAAGAAGAAGAAGATGTGCTAGATGAGGAAGCGTCAACAGTTCGCATAGAATGTGAAGGGGAATTGGTCGTTCACGCTGAACTTTGGACTCCTCCATGCTTGGAAATAATTGAGCAAAGTGTTGTAAGCATTCTCACTAGTGATTTATCATTTAAAACTAACAATCTTCTTTCTCTCCATATAGCAGGTCACTTGATCAAAGATGCTCTCACCAAGGATACAATATGTGACTCGTTAGAAAAAGCAATGTTCAAAATCCCAGTGACCAAGACCTTGACGCTGAATCGTAAACGGATGTCATACCATGAAGGGTCATTGAATAAACCGCCATGACTGGAAGCGTCGCATAAAGGCCAAGCGCATGACCATGGATGGAGAAAGATGCGCTTCTTTTGGTTGGAAACCAGGTTGGGACTTGTGTAGTCATTGCTAGCAAGGTCACAAAGAAGGGTGGTCTTTAAAAAGTTTGATCTGACGAACCTGGAGCTGACGAGCCAAGTCGCGCGCCACTGGTGCGCGAGTACACCATGGTTCGAGAGAAGCTCACGAGCGAGTGCAGACGCGCGTCACGACTCGCGCGACATCAACAGATTCGAATTTTTTATTCCAAACTTTTATTCTGGTTTTGATGTCACTAACTCCCAGTTAAGCACTGATTCTAATTATGCACTTGAATGTTTGCCATGCAGGAACAAAGCTGATAACAAAAAGGGCAAAAATTCAAGTGTGGGGGAGACCACTGGTGCGCCATAGTCTGCGCAAGGTACTGTCGAGCCAACGACGTTAAACAAAGGCACTTGTCGGGAGGTAACCCGTCACTTTACTTTACACGTTTTAGTTGCATTAGGATTTTTTGTTTTTTAGATAGCTTAGTTTTTTGCATGCATACAATTTCCTCCTTTATACTTTTCTGAAACGTGGGGACACGTGTTTGTTTAAGTGTGGGGGGGAATTAGATAGTTTAGCTTAGTTAGTTTATTTTTAGCTTAGACTAGCTGACATGTGAAATCTCAAGAGGTAATTGTGCGCGAGAAACACTGGCTTGCGCGACCTGTGTGCGTACTCGCGCACCTGTGCTAATTTGTGCTTATATGACGTATTCTGATTTTTTATTAATTTTTTCGAATTTTGTGTGTCTCTTGAGTGGAATAAAGAGGGATGTGGAGCTGATAGAAACGTCCTAGAGAAGCAGTCGACCGAACAGAAGCTTGAGGATCGGTTGTATGGTTATGAGTATTCGTGGAGGTTGGTACTTCGCGGTCAAAGGATAAAAGAGCAAGCTCAGTCACGCAGAAGCCGAAGGCAAAAAACCCTAATGGCGTGACGAGACGGGAAAACAGACCGTCTTCGCTGAAGTTAGTCGCTCAGGAAGGGGCGCGCGGTTGCAAACGCGTGGCCTGACTTGCGCGCGACTGTCAGAAGCGAGAGCGGGGCGTGGTTCCATAGCTGCTATCCGAAGGCCATGATTGGAAACGTTCTAGGGAAGAATCAAGATCCGGACCAGAAAAAGAAGTATTCAATTCAGAGTTAAAGCTCAAAAGGCCGAGACATTGAAAAGAAGAAAATTGTGCAACAAAAGAGTTATCATCTGTCCGTGAACAATAGTAAAGCGTCAAAGACGTAAGCTCAAAACCCTAAGACGCGAATCAATCACGTATCAGAGAAAGCGAATACGAATAACCATGCAACCGCAATCAAGAAGAATTCGGTGACCGGTGCTTAAACAGGACTATCTCCCAATCATCCGAATTGGTATGCATTCCACAAGAGAGGTAACACAAGTTTTGAATTAATGACTTAAATCAGTTTGTGTTGTATAATCAAGTTGCGCAGGTTGTGAGAGTGGCGCAGACGTGTGGCGCAGTAAGTCCAATATTCACGCGTACATTACACAAGAGATAAGCTTTAGTCCTTAGTTCGCTTGTTCAGGGACGAACAAGAGTAAGTGTGGGGGATTTGATAGAGCGCAGTTGTACGCTACTTTATGTCCTTTACACTATGCTTGTTTGTATATTTTCTCGTATAAGATTACGCTTTTGGTGTAGTTTTGTATTTCAGGAGATTTTATGAGCTAAGGATGAATATGCATTAAAGATAGACGTTTAGAAGCTTATTTCGCAGCAAGAAACAAAAAGAATTGTAAAGGCCCGAGCAGAACGCAGGTGCGCACCCAGTCGCTCACAAGTGAGTCGGTCACGCGCCTGTCGGTCGCTCGCCAGTGGGTCGCGCACCAGTCGTCGCTCGCCAGTGGGTCGCTCGCCAGTCGGTCGTGCGCAAGACAAGTCGCGCGACTGACAAGTCACGCACCAGAGATGATGACGTCAGAAAACGCGGAGATGACGTCAGCAACGCGCAGAATATATTTTATGCGAGATTTTAGGGATAAACATGGAAATCAAAGATTATCTCTTTCCTATTTTGAACTTAGAAACCCTAGAAGCTTGCATATAAATACAAAGCTTGAGGATGTGCAAGAACACCATACTCAGCCTCCGGGCCGTCCGGCCAAATCAAGCTAGAAGAGACGCGCAAGGCCAGAGCGAGTGACGAAGCGACGCGCAGCAAGGGACCGACGCGCAGATTGACAACCTACGCTGAGTTTTCTTTGTTTTACTATTGTTGTTTATTATACAGACTTTGAGATGTTTAATAAAAGCATGTCTAGCTAACTTGCTTTATCAGTTTAGACTTTGACTTGTGAACATTATGTTTTGAGGTCTTGTTCTTAATTTGCATGATTAAGTTTAGTATTATTATTCCGAACTCAATTGCATGATAATTAGGTTAGACAATTAAGCGAAGCCTTGCACCGCAGACTTAGTTGTAGAATCTATTATCTATAGTTAAACTATCAGAAGTACGTGACTGTGAATGATAGGAGTAACACTAGAATAGGCAGTAGCTACCTTGACCGGATTCGTTATTGACTAGACTAGATAGAGTAATAATATCATACAGACTTTGACCGGAATGTATGTGTAGGTTATTAAGCTGTGACAGGACCTTAACCTACGTGAACCTTATATCATGTATCTTTAGTAACCAATGATAAGCATATGTTCATAAGGATAAGTCTGAGCTGATATCATCTCATAAATTGTTAAGCAACTTAGTAGTAGTGCGCTAGTGTAGTCAACCGTGTTTGTTTTCCGTTTTCTTTTCTTTACTTGCTAATACTTACAAACCCCTAGTTTTAGATTGTAGCTCGAAAGGCGACTTCTCACCGTTCCCTGTGGATTCGACCCCAGCTTACCAATACTATACTAGTAGGAGAGCAGGGATAAATTTGCAGCACTCAACGACGTGCTCGTCAGTTGCTCGTGCTGTCCTCGAGAAGAGTAAAAAGAAACTGCTCGACCGAGCAAAAATTAGGCTATAGGTTTAGTCGGCCGAGCAGATTAGGTTGCTCATCAATTTGATCCTCTTCTGCCGAGCAAAACGACGCCAGATGAAGTCTTCAAAACTGCTCGGTCGACCAAATTTTCCTTGGACCGAGCAGAATTTTCTGATCCACAGATGCATTTCCTGAAATTTTCTAAGTGTTGATATCTGCTCGGCCCAGGAAGGATTCTGCTCGGCCCGACCAAAATTCACTAACTTTTTATGTATCGATTTTGATACCTTGCTCGGGCAAAGGAGTAAAGTGCTCGGCAGAGGAGATTTCCATACTTAGAATATTTTCATCTGATTCACCAAGGAAATCTGCTCGGCCCAAGTAACAATCTGCTCGGCCCCATTAAAATCCACTTATAGTTTTGGTATCAAAATTTAATACCCTGTTCGGCCGACTGGAAATTACCCAGGAGAGCAGATTTCTGGACTTTGATTATTTTCTAATCAGGAAATCTGCTCGGCCGACTGAAACAGGTTGCTTGACGAGCACGTCGTTAAGTGCTGCAAATTTATCCCGGCTCTCCTACTAGTATAGTATTGGTAAGCTGGGGTCGAATCCACAGGGAACGGTGAGAAGTCGCCTTTCGAGCTACAATCTAAAACTGGGGTTTGTAAGTATTAGCAAGTAAAGAAAAGAAAACGGAAAACAAACACGGTTGACTACACTAGCGCACTACTACTAAGTTGCTTAACAATTTATGAGATGATATCAGCTCAGACTTATCCTTATGAACATATGCTTATCATTGGTTACTAAAGATACATGATATAAGGTTCACGTAGGTTAAGGTCCTGTCACAGCTTAATAACCTACACATACATTCCGGTCAAAGTCTGTATGATATTATTACTCTATCTAGTCTAGTCAATAACGAATCCGGTCAAGGTAGCTACTGCCTATTCTAGTGTTACTCCTATCATTCACAGTCACGTACCTCTGATAGTTTAACTATAGATAATAGATTCTACAACTAAGTCTGCGGTGCAAGGCTTCGCTTAATTGTCTAACCTAATTATCATGCAATTGAGTTCGGAATAATAATACTAAACTTAATCATGCAAATTAAGAACAAGACCTCAAAACATAATGTTCACAAGTCAAAGTCTAAACTGATAAAGCAAGTTAGCTAGACATGCTTTTATTAAACATCTCAAAGTCTGTATAATAAACAACAATAGTGTAAAACAAAGAAAACTCAGCGTAGGTTGTCAATCTGCGCGTCGGTCCCTTGCTGCGCGTTGCTTCGTCACTCGCTCGGCTCTTGCGCGTCTCTTCTAGCTTGATTTGGCCGGACGGCCCGTAGGCTAGAGTATGGTGTTTTCTTGCACATCCTCAAGCTTTGTATTTATATGCAAGCTTCTAGGGTTTCTAAGTTCAAAATAGGAAAGAGATAATCTTTGATTTCCATGTTTATCCCTAAAATCTCGCATAAAATATATTCTGCGCGTTGCTGACGTCATCTCCGCGTTTTCTGACGTCATCATCTCTGGTGCGTGACTTGTCAGTCGCGCGACTTGTCTTGCGCGCGACCGACTGGCGGCGACCCACTGGCGAGCGACCAACTGGTGCGCGACCCACTGGCGAGCGACCGACAGGCGCGTGACCGACTCACTTGTGAGCGACTGGTGCGCGACCGACTCACTTGTGAGTGACTGGTGCGTGACCGACTCACTTGTGAGCGACTGGTGCGTGACCGACTCACTTGTGAGCGACTAGGGTTGCGCACCTGCGTTCTGCTCGGGCCTTTACAATTCTTTCTTCTTTGTTTCTTGCTGCGAAATAAGCTTCTAAACGTCTATCTTTAATGCATATTCATCCTTAGCTCATAAAATCTCCTGAAATACAAAACTACACCAAAAGCGTAATCTTATACGAGAAAATATACAAACAAGCATAGTGTAAAGGACATAAAGTAGCGTACAACTGCGCTCTATCAAATCCCCCACACTTACTCTTGTTCGTCCCTGAACAAGCGAACTAAGGACTAAAGCTTATCTCTTGTGTAATGTACGCGTGAATATTGGACTTACTGCGCCACACGTCTGCGCCACTCTCACAACCTGCGCAACTATGATTATATTACACAAACTGATTTAAGTCATTAATTCAAAACTTGTGTTACCTCTCTTGTGGAATGCATACCAATTCGGATGATTGGGAGATAGTCCTGTTTAAGCACCGGTCACCGAATTCTTCTTGAGTTGCGGTTGCATGGTTATTCGTATTCGCTTTCTCTGATACGTGATTGATTCGCGTCTTAGGGTTTTGAGCTTACGTCTTTGACGCTTTACTATTGTTCACGGACAGATGATAACTCTTTTGTTGCACAATTTTCTTCTTTTCAATGTCTCGGCCTTTTGAGCTTTAACTCTGAATTGAATACTTCTTTTTCTGGTCCGGATCTTGATTCTTCCCTAGAACGTTTTCCAATCATGGCCTTCGGATAGCAGCTATGGAACCACGCCCCGCTCTCGCTTCTGACCAGTCGCGCGCAAGTCAGGCCACGCGTTTGCAACCGCGCGCCCCTTCCTGAGCGACTAACTTCAGCGAAGACGGTCTGTTTTCCCGTCTCGTCACGCCATTAGGTTTTTTGCCTTCGGCTTCTGCGTGACTGAGCTTGCTCTTTTATCCTTTGACCGCGAAGTACCAACCTCCACGAATACTCATAACCATGCAACCGATCCTCAAGCTTCTGTTCGGTCGACTGCTTCTCTAGGACGTTTCTATCAGCTCCACATCCCTCTTTATTCCACTCAAGAGACACACAAAATTCGAAAAAATTAATAAAAATTCAGAATACGTCATATAAGCACAAATTAGCACAGGTGCGCGAGTACGCACACAGGTCGCGCAAGCCAGTGTTCCTCGCGCACAATTACCTCTTGAGATTTCACATGTCAGCTAGTCTAAGCTAAAAATAAACTAACCTAAGCTAAACTATCTAATTCCCCCCACACTTAAACAAACACGTGTCCCCACGTTTCAGAAAAGTATAAAGGAGGAAATTGTATGCATGCAAAAAACTAAGCTATCTAAAAAAAAAAAAAATCCTAATGCAACTAAAACGTGTAAAGTAAAGTGACGGGTTACCTCCCGACAAGTGCCTTTGTTTAACGTCGTTGGCTCGACAGTACCTTGCGCAGACTATGGCGCACCAGTGGTCTCCCCCACACTTGAATTTTTGCCCTTTTTTGTCATCAGCTTTGTTCCTGCATGGCAAACATTCAAGTGCATAATTAGAATCAGTGCTTAACTGGGAGTTAGTGACATCAAAACCAGAATAAAAGTTTGGAATAAAAAGGTTCAAATCTGTTGATGTCGCGTGAGTCAAAGCGCGCGTTCGCACTCGCTCACGAGCTTCTCTCGAACCATGGTGTACTCGCGCACCAACTGGCGCGCGAATTGGCTCGTTCAGCTCCAACGGTTCATCTAGAGCAAACCTTTGATCGTATTTTAGACCACTTTTAACGATATTGGACAGAGTCTCTCCTTTGCCCTTGCAGTCATAATCAGAGTGGTATATCGGTTCCTTGAACGCAACCACAAGTTCCTGCGCATCAGACGGTACAAGCTCATTAGCAACAATTAATTCATTAAACTCTCCAATGTACCTCTCGTCTGGTGGTGTTGATTCAGCGTGCTCTTCAATAATCTCCTCATCTGAATCGGCTGAATCCTCTGAATGCGCCTCCAGTTGCGCGCTTTCCAGTGTGCGTGTGACAGCTGGCGCACTTGATGTCTCCTTGTCTGACCTGAGTATCTCTGTATTGACCTCGTTTTGGGAAGAGATTCTTCTTGCTTTCCTGTGCTCCATGATTTCGATTATGGTAGCGGAGATCTCTGTCAGCTGATTTTCAATGAGAGTAAAACGCTTGTCGTTTTGCTCTTCGTTCTTGCGTATGGTTTCTGCCAGCTGCCCGACTATGTCCTCCAGAGACCTACTTGGTTGCTGATTGTATTGTGCTGGTCCTTCAGCGTATCTGTGCAGTGGGTTGTATGAAGCAGCTGGCGCAAAAGGTTGCGCGCCAGTTGGAGCGTAAGGTTGCGCGCGCCAGTCAGCGCGCGGTCTCTGGAAATTCTGATCCGCTCTCCAACTGAACCCATTCTCAGCAGCAAACATCTCTTTTATGGTGCGTCGAACTACCGGTTGCGCAGGAACGCGCGCGACATATGGTGGCGCGCGAGCATCAACGTTATTTTGAATCTGGACCTTATTCCTCAATGCCGCATCAGCCATGCTTTGCTCAAAATCTCTCTGAACCTCCCTTCTGATGGCATCCAATTCTGCGGGGTTCAGTCTAGCTAACAAGTTCTCGACATTGCGCGCTGGTGCATCTGGTGTGTTATCCATTCGTCTACCGATCACGCTGTTCTCACCACTAACTTCCATGCAAAAGCAAAAACAACAGCGAGATTAAAAGTAACAAATTTTTTTTTGATTTTTATATAAGAAAGAAAAAGTAAATAACAAAGAGAAAAAGAAAACGAAAGGAAACTTCTCTAGCCGCTCCCCGGCAACGGCGCCAAAATTTGACGAGCACGTCGTTGAGTGCTGCAAATTTATCCCGGCTCTCCTACTAGTATAGTATTGGTAAGCTGGGGTCGAATCCACAGGGAACGGTGAGAAGTCGCCTTTCGAGCTACAATCTAAAACTGGGGTTTGTAAGTATTAGCAAGTAAAGAAAAGAAAACGGAAAACAAACACGGTTGACTACACTAGCGCACTACTACTAAGTTGCTTAACAATTTATGAGATGATATCAGCTCAGACTTATCCTTATGAACATATGCTTATCATTGGTTACTAAAGATACATGATATAAGGTTCACGTAGGTTAAGGTCCTGTCACAGCTTAACCTACACATACATTCCGGTCAAAGTCTGTATGATATTATTACTCTATCTAGTCTAGTCAATAACGAATCCGGTCAAGGTAGCTACTGCCTTTCCTAGTGTTACTCCTATCATTCACAGTCACGTACCTCTGATAGAGTGCAGTTGTACGCTATTTTATGTCCTTTACACTGCTTTTATTCTAACATATTATGGTATAAGATTACGCTTTTGGTGTAGTTTTGTATTTCAGGTCTTAAAGAAGAGTTAGAACAAAAACGCAACAAGGAGGCCAAATCTCGAGCAAAAAGATAACAAGGCAACGACAACAGACAAAAGGCCACTGGCGCGCGAGCAACATGGCGCGCGAGTGAAGGTCGCGCAGAAGACAGCAAAACGGTGACGTCAGCAGATAGCGAGATATTCGGAACGATGACGTCATCACGCGCGAGAATATTTCTGAGTTCAGTTTTTGGAGATTTAATATTTCCTAAGCTGATTTTTAGAGATATAGATGATTTCCTACAGATATCCTTGCCTAAATATTCGTGGAAACTCTAGGAGGCAAGGCTATAAATACAAAGATTTATGGACACGCGAGATAGAAGAGACCAGACGGCTCAGAGCAGAACTCCGATCCGGCCGTGCGCGCAAGCTGTCACGCGAGACTGCCGACGCTACACTACAGATTTGTCTTGTTATTTAGTTGTCTTATAATTATTCTTGAGATGTATTCGATCAGTATGTCTAGCTAACTTACTGATTTCGGTTTGGATTTGGATCTATGAATAATATGTTTTTGAGGTCTTGTTCTTAATTTACATGATCAAGTCTAGTATTATTATTCCGCACTCCATTGCATGATAATTAGGTTAGACAATTAAGCGAAGCCTTGCACCGCAGACTTAGTTGTAGAATCTAATATCTATAGTTAAACTATCAGAAGTACGTGACTGCGAATGATAGAAGTAACACTAGAATAGGCAGTAACTACCTTGACCAGATTCGTTATTGACTAGACTAGGTTGAGTAGTAATATCATACAAACCTTGATCGGGATGTATGTGTAGGTTATTAAGCTGTGACAGGACCTTAATCTACGTGGACAATTATATCATGTGCCTTTAGTGACCAAGGATAAAACATAGAGTTCATAGTGAAGAATCTGAACCGGATTCATCTCTTGCATATTTGTCTGCATCTTTCATACTTGCTGTCTGTGTGTGCGCCAGTTGTACTTGCACATCAGTTTTTCTTTCTTTCTTTCAAACTCACGCACAACCCAATCTTAGTTTGTAGTTGAAAAGAGACTTCCACCGTTCCCTGTGGATTCGACCCCAGCTTGCCGATACTATACTAGTGAGGAGAGTAGGGATAAATTTGCAGCACTCAACGACGTGCTCGTCAACCTCTGATAGTTTAACTATAGATAATAGATTCTACAACTAAGTCTGCGGTGCAAGGCTTCGCTTAATTGTCTAACCTAATTATCATGCAATTGAGTTCAGAATAATAATACTAAACTTAATCATGCAAATTAAGAACAAGACTTCAAAACATATTGTTCACAAGTGAAAGTCTAAACTGATAAAGCAAGTTAGCTAGACATGCTTTTATTAAACATCTCACGGTTTGTATAATAAACAACAATAGTGAATAGTAAAAACAAAGAAAACTCAGCGTAGGTTGTCAATCTGCGCGTCGGTCCTTTGCTGCGCGTTGCTTCGTCACTCGCTCGGCTCTTGCGCGTCTCTTCTAGCTTGATTTGGTCGGACGGCCCGTAGGCTAGAGTATGGTGTTATCTTGCACATCCTCAAGCTTTGTATTTATATGCAAGCTTCTAGGGTTTCTAAGTTCAAAATAGGAAAGATATAATCTTTGATTTCCATGTTTATCCCTAAAATCTCGCATAAAATATATTCTGCGCGTTGCTGACGTCATCTCTGCATTTTCTGACGTCATCATCTCTGGTGCGTGACTTGTCAGTCACGCGACTTGTCTTGCGCGCGACCGACTGGTGAGCGACCCACTGGCGAGCGACCGACTGGTGCGCGACCCACTGGCGAGCGACCGACAGGCGCGTGACCGACTCACTTGTGAGCGACTGGTGCGCGACCGACTCACTTGTGAGTGACTGGTGCGTGATCGACTCACTTGTGAGCGACTGGTGCGTGATCGACTCACTTGTGAGCGACTGGTGCGTGACCGACTCACTTGTGAGCGACTAGGGTTGCGCACCTGCGTTCTGCTCGGGCCTTTACAATTCTTTCTTCTTTATTTCTTGCTGCGAAATAAGCTTCTAAACGTCTATCTTTAATGCATATTCATCCTTAGCTCATAAATCCAAATCCAAATCCAAATTTTTGCGTTTCCCGGCTGGTGCATATCTTTGGGCGAATGGCGAATTTAGTTCTCTCTGACGCAAAAGGCGATTTCCTAGGGCTTCATCGTGGACGGTCTTCCGCCGCCGTTGGCGGCTTCTGCGGCCCTAATGGATAACTCGGCCCCCTCTAATCCTCTCCCTATGCCTTCTTTTCCCATCGTACAAGCGGATTTGGTCCGTCAAAATGGCCCGTTGTCATTCGCTGCTGTTACGGCGAAACCGAAGACGACGGGTAGATTTCCCGAAATGTCTCTCCCTAACAGGAATTATGGCTCCAAAGACGGTATCCCAGTCATCAATTTCACTCCTATCGAGTACCAAGCGCTAACAGCCAGATTTGACAATACTTTAATCGCGAAGTTTCAATCCGGCCGTCCGACGATGCTTGAAATCAAGCGCTTCATGGTAGACAACTGGTCAATCAAAGGCAGGGTGACAATTAGCAGTAACTGGGATGACCGGCACGTAGTTGTTATATTGGATAATTCTGATGATGTTACTACGGCCCTGACCCATCCAATTCGTAGGGTCGGTCACTGTCCTTTTAGATTGTTCCGTTGGTCAGATGATTATAATCCCAAGAAGGAGGCAACGAAGATAACAAAATGGATTAGGCTACCAGGGCTCCCTATTCAACTCTTTGAGAAGGCTTGTGTTAGAGCCATAGTTTCTTCCTTTGCAGAATTTTTGGATATTGATGATAAAACCAAGGATCTCAGTGCTTTATCATTTGCCAGAGCGTGTGTTGAATTGGACGTGACCAAGGACATTCCAAGTCAAGTTTAGATAAATCTTCCGGACAATAAAGGATTTTATCAAGATATCATTCTGGAAGGCTCTATGGCTTACTGCTCTAAATGTCATCTGCATGGGCATAATCGCTCTACGTGCAGGAAAATTCTCAAAAAATTGGATGTTAAGAAACCTGAAGGGGTTAAGAAGGCACAAGTTTCACAGATGGAAAAACCGGCTAATAGCACTCTTACAGGTACGGCTGTTGGTCGGAAAACAGGTCTAGGTGAGTGGTTTGAGGTAACTACTCACAGATTCGGGAAGAGAAAGGCTATCAGATGTGAACCTCCGGTGAACCAAACCTCTGGGAATGTAGAGGAGGGCAGTGTTGAGGTTGCTGAAATTAGTCCCCTGGTGGAAACTAGTATGCAGCAAGTGGATAATATAAACGGATATCAAAAGGAGAGTCCATCTATTACCGTCCAACAAGGTGCAGTCCATGACTATCATATTGATGGAGATTCAGGAATTAATGGTGGTTATCAGAGTGGAGAGCTGGTTTGCGTTCAGGTTAATACGGAATCTGCTAATGGGGAAACTGACCAAACACGAAGCATTGATCTTGGTACTGAGCACATTGTTTTGGGCGATGGAGATCATAATGAAATTCATGTTTCTCATGTTTAAAGCCATAGTTTGGAATGCAAGAGGGATTGGTAACCGGAGCACTTCCGATCACCTCAATAACCTTTTATCCCTCCATTCTCCAGATTTAATTGCCATTATTGAACCCAAGATTCCCAATGACAGGCTTCAGATTACTAAGGCTATTGTTAGGTTGCCTAATGCTGCCCATGGTGATCAGATTAATTCGCACATATGGCTGATGTGGACTGATAATATCACCATTTCTGATATCGATTGGCATGAAAGGTTTGTTTCTTTTCAGTGTAATTATCATGATAACAGGCATAGTTTAACTTGCATTATTGTTTATGCCTTTTGCGAGGTGCAAAAGAGATGCTAGCTTTGGGATATCCTAACTGATTATATTTCGACTGTCTCGGGTCCTATTCTTATGGCGGGTGATTTTAATGCTGTGGCTAGTCTGGATGAGAAAAAAGGGGGAAATGAAACCGACCAAGATTCTATTTATGCTTTCAATTCTTTTATGGTCAATGCTGGTGTTTCAGACATGGGTTTCTGTGGGAATCCATTCACCTGGAGCAACAATCAACAGAATAACAAAATTTGGGAGCGTCTCGATAGAGTGATGACGAACTATGAGTGTATGGAGATTCTTCCTCATCTCAATGTCACTCATCTGCCAAGGATTCAGTCAGACCATGCTCCTCTTCTTATCAGTTCTCTTCCTCCGCTTCGGAACGCTGCTTTGTTTCACTTCCAGAAAATGTGGGTTCATCACCCTAGTTTTTTTGAAGTGGTTGAAAGGGGATGGCAGGGCAAGTTACATAGGAACCCTCTTGTTAATTTTGGTTTGAAATTGAAGAATCTGAGAAAGTTACTTCGTACTTGGAACTGGGAAGTTTTTGGGGATGTGAAACTAAAGATTCGGAATTTATGCACTCAAATCAATCATTTAGAAGGTGTTTTGAGTAGTTCTTGGGATGATGAGATAGCTAAGAACCTTCTGGAATGTAAGCAGCATTATCAAGACATTAATAATCATTATCTTGATCTTTTGGGGTCTAAGTCCAGGACAGATTGGTTGCAAGGTAATGACAGAAACTCTGAGTTCTTTCATGCTTCCATCAGAGTTCGCAACTCTCAAAAGAAGATGCAATTATCTTTGGAGGATGGTTCTTTTACGTCTGACAGGGAAATCATTGGTCCTAAGATTGTTGATTATTTCTCTGACCTGTTTGGAGGTTACTCTGCTCCTCCCCCAGCTGAGAACATGGATATTATAGATCCCATTGTATCTGCGGAAGATAATGCTAATATCAGTTCTAGCCCTGATGAAACAGAGGTTTGGGATATTATTTGTTCTATGAATTTAGAGAGTGCTCCTGGTCCGGATGGCTTTACCGGTCACTTCTACAAAAGTTGTTGGCATATTATCAAGGGCGACCTTTTAGATGCGGTGAAAGGTTTCTTTTGTGGCCTTCAACTGCCAGTTTCATTCTCTGCCACTCTTCTAACGATGCAAGCTTCAACCATTGATCAGTTGAGGCCTATTAGTTTATGTAATTTTGTTCACAAAATTATATCAAAGCTCCTTTATGTCAGAATTTCTCATTGGCTTCCAGTGGCTATCAGTGAAGAACAAACAGGTTTTGTCCCGAGCAGGAATATTCACAGTAATATTGCTCTTGGCCTTGATCTAGTGCATGATTTAAATGAGAAAGTGAGGGGCGGTAATGTTCTCATTAAGCTCGACATGTCTAAAGCTTATGACAGGGTGTCTTGGAGTTTCATCCTAGCGGTTATGAGAAGGTTTGGTTTCTCTGAACCTGTGTGTGATCTCATCTTTCATTGTATCAGTAACTGTTATTATTCTATCAAATGGGATGGCAAAATTTTTGGTTTTTTCAAGTCTACTCAGGGAGTTCGTCAGGGAGATCCCTTGTCTCCCTGCCTGTTTGCCTTTACCATGGAATGGTTCAGTAGAACTCTCAATGCGGCTGTGGATAATAGATTTATTTCTGCTTATAAGATCAAGCGGGGCTCTGTTAACATCCATCATTTGCAATTCGCTGACGACATGCTTCTTTTCACTAATGGAGCTAAAGATTCTATCAAGAACCTTATGTCATTAATAGAGGACTTCTGCTCCCTTTCTGGTCAGAGGCTCAACGCTTCAAAGAGTAAAATAGTCTTCTCTAAACACTTCACAGCTCATAGGAAAGGAAATACTCTTGCTCTTACCGGTTTTGAGGAATCCTTACTTCTAATTCCTTATTTGGGTGTTCCCTTGTTTCGGGGAAGAATTAAAACTGAGTATTTTTCAGATCTTGAGCAGAAGATAAGAGATCGCATTTCCGGATGGTACAAGAATCTGTTAAGTATGGGTGGTAGAATTGCTTTAGTGAATTCAGTCCTTAATTCTATTGGTATCCATTCTATGATGGTTCTGCCTATTCCTTTAACCACTTTGAAGCAGATCACCTCCATGCTATCTAATTTCATTTGGGATAAGGCTGATCAGAGGAAGAAGCATTGGGTGGGCTGGAATAGGCTTGCGCAACCTAGATGTCAGGGAGGCTTGGGAGTTAAAAATCCCGCTGACATCCAGCTTTCTCTGCATGGCAAGCTTGCTTGGCTTTTCCTTCAGCGTAATAATCTCTGGTCGAGGTTTGCCAATAGCAGATTCCGCGAGTCTGAGAGAGGCTCTATTGTTTGGAATGGTTTCAGCCATTTGATAGATAGCGTCAGGGAAGATTGTTGCTGGGATATTGGGACTGGTTCCATATCAGTTGGTGAGATGTGTCGTCGGTTGAAGTGGAACTTCCCTGCTTGCATGGAAAACACTTTAGTTAAAAATGTTGTGCAGGTCAATGATGTTTGGAATGATCTGGTTCTAATGTGGCCTTGGCCTGTGAGAGCAAAGATGCAAAACATAAGGATTTCGCACAAAGAAGATAAGTTGTTCTGGCTGAAAGCTCCGGACGGGCAGCTTACTTCTAAATCTTTTTGGCTAACTTTCCAGACTGTTGCTCCTCCAGTTTCCTGGTACAAGCATGTCTGGAATACTTACATTCCTCCTAACATTTCTTGTTTCCTCTGGAGAATCTTCCATAAGGCTGTTCCTACTGATGAGGCTATTCGGAAGTTGGGTGTTGAGATGGCTTCTAAATGTTGCTGCTGCATGAACCCAGCGCAAGAATCCTTACAGCATCTTTTGTTTGATGGCAGCTGGGCTAGATCCCTTTGGGTCACTTTAGGTGACTTGTTTAACAAACCGGTGGTGCATGATGTGAATAGCTTCTTTTCTGTTTGGTTTGATGATAGCAGGGATGATTTTCTTAGTCATTTGGGTGCGGCTACAGCAGCTGCCGGAGTTTGGGAGTTATGGAAAGCTCGGAATTCTATCAGATTCGACAACAAGCAGGTGAATTGGATGCGAGCCATCCTTCAGTGGCCTTCCAAGGTTGCCTTTCTCATTCATAAGCCTTATGAGGATGACTATATCTTTCAGGTGCTTCGTCAATTCCTTCGGTTTTCTGTTAACAGGGCATGATTTGTTTGATCATTGTTGCGTTTGGTTTTAGTGTCTGTATGGTTAGTGTTCGATTTGTGAACTCAACCTGGTTTTATGCTTGTGTTTTTGTGGTTTGTTTCCATTATTGTAATTTGGAGTGGTTTGGCCAAAGTCGGCCTCCTGACATTGTTTTAGCCACGATCCGGGCTTTTTGGATCATTTTTAATAATATTGCTGGCTCCGTCCAGCTTCCTTAAAAAAAAAAATCCTTACCTCATAAAATCTCCTGAAATACAAAACTACACCAAAACCGTAATCTTATACGAGAAAATATACAAACAAGCACAGTGTAAAGGATATAAAGTAGCATACAACTGCGCTCTATCATTGCTCGGCGAGGGTAAATTTTACTGCTTCTCCTTGGCTTGAAATTCTTGGTTTGCTTGGCTAAGGGGTAACTTACTCGGCCTAGGAGGATTTAGGAAATAGGGAACATGCCTTAAAGTGAAATTTCACGCAAACTCAAGTCCTAGGCACATCTAAAAATTCTATCTCCTAGGCAAGGAATCACCCCACACTTAGCTCAAATCATATTTCACACAAAAATCATGCAAGCTAAGTGATATTCCAATCAAGCAAACAATCAAGATCTATAGCACCATAGAGCAAGCACAATCACTCAATCAAACCATCAATCATTCAATCAATCATTTAGGCAAATTAAGAGTAGGGGCACGACACTTACTAGCCTAGTTTAACGTCTTGGCTAAGACGTAGCCGAGGCCTTTACTCCAAGAAACACACTTAGTGAGTCCTTTGCTAGGATCCCTCACTAAGCGGTGCAAATAAATCTTTCACTCCAAATCAACTAGCCTTAGCTTGGCTAGCTCTTTATCATTAAAATTCCCATAATAGTGCTTGAGCCGGTGACCATTAACCTTGAAGATGTCCCCATTGAGAGATTTGAGCTCTACATGCCCATCTTCATAAACTTTTAAAATCTCATACGGTCCCGACCATCTTGATTTCAATTTTCCCGGGAATATCTTGATTCTCGAGTTGAATAAGAGAACCTTATCTCCTTCCTTGAAATTCTTCCTAGAGATCTTGCTATCATGCCAAATTTTTGATTTCTCTTTGTATAGCTTAGCACTCTCGTAGGAATCTCTCCTTATCTCCTCTAGCTCTTGGAGTTGAAGGATTCTCTTTTCCCCCGCTTTCTTGAAATCAAAATTTAGGCACTTGATTGCCCATCTCGCCTTATACTCAAGCTCTACGGGTAAGTGACAAGGCTTTCCATATATAAGCCTATAAGGAGACATCCCGATTGGCGTCTTAAAGGCGGTCCTATACGCCCATAATGTATCATCAAGTTTAGACGACCAATCCTTCCTAGAGCTTCCCACAACTTTCTCCAAAATAGACTTCAACTCCCTATTTGACACTTCAACTTGGCCACTCGTTTGTGGGTGATAAGGGGTTGCAAGCTTGTGGTAAACTCCATACTTTTTGAGCATTGTCTCTAGGCTTTTTTCTCTAAAGTGAGCTCCATTGTCACTTATTATTGTTCTTGGCACTCCAAATCTGGGAAATATGATCTTCTTGAAAAGCTTTGTACATTCTTGGCATCACAATTGGGGGAGGCTAAAGCTTCAACCCACTTGGAGACATAATCCACCGCAACAAGAATGTATCTATTTCCTCGAGAAGATGGGAATGGTCCCATATAATCTATGCCCCAAACGTCGAAAATCTCAATCTCTAGGATGCCTTTTGAGGCATTTCATCTCTCCTTGAAAGATTTCCCGATCGTTGGCAAGAATCACAAGCTTTGACAAATGAATAAGCGTCCTTAAACAAGCTTGGCCAATAAAACCCGCATTGTAAAACCTTGGCAACGGTTTTAGAACTAGAACCGTGTCCTCCATACATAGATGAGTGGCAATCTCTAAGAATTGCACCTTGTTCTTCATCGGGAACACAAGTTCTATAAACTCCATCAACACAAAGCCTATAGAGGTAAGGCTCATCCCAATAATACCTTGAAGACTCATACTTAAGCTTTCTTCTTTGGTTGTAATCAAGTCTTCATTGATGACACCGCAAGCTAGATAATTAACTATATCCGCATACCAGGTGTCTTGGAGCACTCAATAGACATCAAATATTCTCCAACAAAGGTGTCCACAATGGGAGAGCTTCCATCCTCTATATCTTCCACACTCAACCGAGACAAGTGATCGGCCACTACATTCTCAACTCCTTTCTTATCCTTTATCTCAATGTCGAATTCTTGAAGGAGGAGCACCCACCGAATCAATCTTGGCTTAGCTTCTTTCTTAGAGACAAGATATTTGATTGCCGCATGATCGGTAAATACTATGGTCTTTGAACCAATCAAATATTGCCTAAACTTCTCAAATGCATACACTATGGCCAACATTTCCTTTTCGGTGGTAGTGTAGTTCTCTTGAGTGGTATCAAGGGCTTTACTCAAATAATAGATGACATGTAGCTTCTTATCCACGCGTTGCCCCAATACCGCTCCAATAGCACCATCACTTGCATCACACATAAGCTCAAAGGGAAGTTCCCAATTAGGCGGTTGAATAATGGGAGCCGACACTAAAGCCATCTTTAGTGTCTCAAAAGCTTTACACAAACCTCATCCATAACAAATTCCACTTCATTGCAAAGAAGGTTAGTGAGTGGCTTAGCAATCTTGGAGAAATCCTTATAAGCATGTCCAAGAAAACTCCTCACTCCTTTTTGATCTCTAGGAGGTGGCAACTTCTCAATAACTTGGATTTTGCTTTGTCCACTTCAATCCTTTCTTTGAGACCAAATGCCCTAGGACTATTCCTTCTTTGACCATAAAATGGCATTTTTCCCAATTAGCACAAGGTCCATCTCAATACACCTAGCCAAAACATGAGACAAGTTTAGAAGGCAATCATCAAAGCTATAACCATGAACCGAAAAATCATCCATGAACACCTCAATAGATTTTTCCAAAAATTCAGCAAATATAGACATCATGCATCTTTGAAATGTAGCGGGTGCATTACATAAACCAAATGGCATGCGTCTATATGCAAAGGTGCCATAGGGACAAGTAAATTTGTTTTTTCTTGGTCATCGGGATGTATAGGAATTTGAAAGAAACCACTATATCCATCAAGAAAGCAAAAGTATTCATGTCCCGCTAATCTTTCTAGCATTTGATCAATAAATGGGATAGGGAAATGATCTTTCTTAGTGGCTTTATTCAATTTCCTATAATCAATGCACATTCTCCAACCCGTGGTAGTCCTAGTAGGAATCAATTCCCTTTATCGTTCTCTACCACCGTAATTCCCCCTTTCTTGGGAACTACGTGAATAGGGCTCACCCAATCCGAGTGAGGAATGGCATATATAATCCCCGCATCCCTTAGCTTGGTTATCTCTTTTAAGACTACCTCTCCAAGTTTAGGATTAAGCCTTCTAAGAAATTCTCTACAAGGTTTAGCATCATCTTCTAGCTTAATCCTATGCATGCAAACACTAGGACTAATGCCTTTGATATCATCAATAGTATGTCCAATAGCATTCTTATGAGTTCTAAGCACATGCAATAACTTGGAAGTCTCACCATCATCAAGTGAAGCACTCACAATCACCGGTAAGGATTTAGCTTCATCTAGAAATTCATACCTTAGATTTGGTGGAAGAGGCTTAAGCTCTCCACCAAATTCCTTACCTTCTTTGGCGATTGAGTGGGTTTTACCTCAATTTCTTCCTCTCTTGCTGAATACACTCCTCCTCTTCTTCCTCAACTAGCATTCTTCTTCCAAAGCTTCATCCATTAATGAGGAAAACGAAATGCTATCTACATCTTCGGTCAAAAGCTCACTTTCGAAAGAGGTTAGTGCATCTTTGCAAACATAATCAAGAGTATCATCACAAGTATCCAAGAAATGACATTCTAGAGCATTTGTAGGGGAGCTAAGAACTTTTTTCAAATGGAATTTAATCCTTTCACTACCAACTTTAAGTTCTATAGTCCCTTCTCCACAATCAATTATAGCTCTAACGGTATTCAAGAAAGGTCTACCAAGAATGATAGGAATGTCATGTTCTTCATCCATTTCAAGCACATAGAAATCAACGGGCACATAGAATTCTCCTACCTTAATAGGCACATCTTCTAGAATTCCCTTAGGACATCTAGATGATCTATCGGCTAATCTTAAGCTAATGGTAGTAGGAGTCAATTCACCCATGTCTAATCTTTTAAAGAGTGAAAATGGCATCAAAGATATACTTGCTCCTAAATCACACAATGCCCTAGCAACATTCACATCACCAATAGCAATAGGGATTGTAAAAGAACCATGATCAAGTGACTTCCTAGGCATGTTATCTTGAATAATAGCACTACAATTAGCATCTAAAGCCACATGATCACTCTCAAGAAGTCTACGCTTATTAGAAAGAAATTCCTTTAAGAACTTAACATAGGAAGGCATTTGAGCAAGTACCTCAACAAATGGAATTGTGACATTGATCTTCCTTAGGATTTCCATGAACCTCTTTCCATTTGCGTCTTCCTTTTGTCTCCTTAGCCTTTGGGGAAATGGGACCTTGGGAACATAAGGAGGTGGCTCCTTATAGGTAGGTTCTTCTTCCACTTCTTTTTCCTTGGCTTTGGAGGAGTTTCATCCTTTCTCTCAACTTCCTTGCTTTCTTTGAGTCCTTAACAACCTCCATTGGTTTAGGATCCTCTAACTCTTTCCCTCCTCTCAACGTGATTGCATTGATTGTCTCGGAAGAGTTGACATCCGGTTGAGAGGGGAGTTTCCCTTGATACCTTTGACTAGATGATGAGGCTTGTTGAGCAATTTGTGTCTCAAGCATCTTGTATGTGCATGTAGTTGCTCCATCTTTTGAAATATCATATGAGTATCCTTTTGTTGCGTTCAAGCATCTTTGTTGTTGAGCTTGTGTCGGCCATTTGTGCCATCAAGCAATCAAAGGATTATCATCATTCGATGGTTTGTGGAGGCTTGTCCTCTTGCCTTTGCACATATCCTTGTCCTTGGTTTCCACTTTGGTAATCTCTTCTAGGGTAAGTACTTCCTCCTTGATAGTTGTTCCTTTGTTGTGGAGGAATGTAACTTGAAGAGGTTTTGCCTTGGTAATTGTTTTGTGGAGGCCTCTCATTGCTTGGAGGTGTAGGCCTTCTAGGGAAGTTAGGGTCCTCATGAAACCGAACTTGTTGATTTTGGGATCTAGGTTGATAGAGGATGGATTAGGCACTTGATATCCTCTATCTTGGTTCCTATTGACATAGCTCACTTCTTCAAACTCCTCTTGCTTCGAGAGACAACCTTGATCCTCCTCAATATGATGAACATCCTTTCTCCTATTGTTCATGTTGAAGTTTCCGAGGCTTTGAGCTAGAGAATTTACTGTTTTTGCCAAAGAGTTGAAATCTTCCTTAGTTACGGACTTGGAGGATTGCTCCTTATCCTTCTTCTTCAAATGATTTCTATCTCCTCCCCATTGATGGCTATTCCTTGCAAGCTTCTCTATGATTTTGAACCCTTCCGTGGCGGTAAGGTCCATAATTCCTCCACCACTTGCTTGATCCATTAAATTCCTAGCTTCTTGATCCATTCCATCATAAAAACTTTGAAGCAATTGCCATTTGTTGAATCCATGGTGAGGGCATTCTCTTTGTAGCTCCTTAAATCTCTCAAAAGCCTCATAGAAAGTCTCATCATCCATTTGAGTAAATTGAGTTATCTTGTCTCGAATTTTCTTTGTCTTCGCGGGAGGGAAGAATTGCATCAAAAACTCTTGGGCTAGATCCTCCCATGTCCTAAATGTGTTCGGCTCATGGCTCATTAACCAATCCTTAGCTTTGCCACTTAGAGAAAATGGAAACACCTTCATATAGACATATTCTTGTTTGATCCCGGGACTTTGTAAGTCCTACATAGCTCCGTAAATTGTGCAAGGTGAGAATTCGGGTTTCCATACCCATCAAATTGTGAAGAAGCAACCATATGTAGCAACGCAGATTTTACTTCAAACTCATTCTCCTCCCCTCGGGCATATATATTGGCGATCCATAGTGACCAATAGTTGGAGCAATGTACGTTCCCACGGGTCTCTTCCTTGTTCAATCATAGGGTGTCTTGGTGGTCTAGCTTGGTTGTTTTGTTGATGATCCATTAGCAAAGGTTGTTGAAGATTAGGTCTAGTATCGGGAATGGCGGTTAAGGGAGTAGGATTGTCGTTTGATGAACTCGATGCTTTGGCTTGGGCTCTCTTTTGTTGTGCTCTTGTTGTCATTCACCACACCTAACACAATCAAGAGAGTGCTTAGGCAAGAATAAACGACTAAAGGCAACACAAGAAATAGCTAAACAAGCAATAAGTGCAAACAAACAAAAGAAAACTAGAGTGAATTAAGCAAACAAAAGCAATGCAAACTAGTCATCTAACTCAATCCTACACTTTCATGTCAAGATCAAGGTAGATTATTCATGCAGGGCTATCTAATAAACTCTACATCAACTTTCATTGCATATATCATTGATTAGGTTCAATTAATTACACTTAAGCATTTTAACAAACACTTAATGTGCAACATTTAATAGATGTAGCCAAATGCACAAAATTCATATCAAAATTCATTGCATAACAAATTAATCATCATCCAAATACATGCATGCAACCTAGGGAACCATAAGATCCCTAACCAATCACTACTCACTACTCATAATAGAAATAAAAGCAACAATAGAAATGTATGAAAACATGAAATTAATTGCAAACTTGAGTAGATTGGAAGGTGTTGATGCTTGATCTTCACTCCTAAGTCTTCAATTGAACACAAAAGCTCTTGATCTTCAAAAATCGGATTTCTAGGGTTTGGAGTCGAATCTGGAAGTCAAGGCCTCGAGTTTGAAATGTCCAAAAAATTTATATACTCGGTGGTCCTCTGCCCAGCAAATTTGACCTGGGCTGAGCAGAAAAATTGGGGGAAAATCTGCTCGGCCGACTAGATTATCCTCTGGCCGAGCAGGTTCGAATGTGGCGCGGTTTGGTCCTTGGCAGACTAACTTCTACTCGGCAGAGCTGCTCTTGGTCAGCCCGAGCAGTATTCTACTTGGCCCGAGGAAAAATCACTGAGCATTCTTGTATCGATTCTTGATAACTCCTCGGTCGAGCAGCTTTGTCCTCGACCGAGCAGAACTCCTTTGATCTCTTCAGGTATGATCCCCTGCTCTGGTCGGCCGAGCAGATTTTCCATGGCCGAGCAGATCATGCTGTGCAGCATCTGAGGAGAGCTTGCTTACTTGATCGGCCGAGCAGATTGTGCATGGGAAATTCTGCTCGGCCCAGGTGATTCCTGGGCACCTTGGGTCAATTTCCTCGGCTGAGTTGATCTGCTCGCCTCTCTCTAAGACTTGCTCGGTTGGACTGATGTTTGCTCGGGAGAGTAGAATCTCCTCTTGGGCACTTGACTTGAATTTTTATCCACCTTGCTCTATTTTGTGCTTTTTACTCTCTTTGATAAACTTTGAATAAAATCTGCATAAAACACAAAAGAGTATCAAATTCTTCACAAAATGATTGAAAACTAGCAAAAATCAAGCATAAGAAGTGTACAAATACTTGCGAATTTGCACACTTATAAGTAGTACATCTATCTTTGGAGTAATTAGTTTAAATTTTTCGTTTTTTTAGACTAGCTGACATGTGAAATCTCAAGAGGTAATTGTGCACGACACACAGTGGCGTGCGCGACTTGTGAGCGTTAATCGCGCATCTGCGTAATTTGTGCATATGTGACTTATTCTGATTTTTTGTTAATTTTTCGAATTTTGTGTGTACTCTTGAGTGGAATAAAGAGGGATGTGGAGTTGATAGAAACGTCCTAGAGAAGCAATCGACCGAACCAAGCTTGAGGAGCGGTTGTATGGTTATGAGTGGTCGTGGAGGTTGGTATTTCGCGGTAAAAGAAAAAAAAGAGCAAGCTCAGTCACGCAAGGAAGGGGCGCACGGTTGAAGTTAGTCGCTCGGGAAGGGGCGCGCGGTTGCAGACGCGGCCTGACTTGCACGCGTCTGATTAGAAGCGAGAGCGGGGTGGTGTTCCATAGCTGCTATCTGAAGGCTATGATCGGGACCGTTCTAAGGAAGAAATAAGATCCGGACCAGAAAAGTATTCAATTCAGAAGTTAAAGCTCAAAAGGCCAAGATAATGAAAAGAAGAAATTGTGCAACATATGTGTATCAAACTGTCCGAAGAAAATAAAGAAAAGCGTCAAAGACGTAAGCTCAGAAACCCTAAGGACGCGAATCAATCAAGTACCAAAGAAAGCGAACACGACTAACCATACAAATGCAAGTCAAGGGGAAATTCGATGAC
This sequence comes from Sedum album, assembly GCA_006409495.1. Taxonomy (NCBI): domain Eukaryota; kingdom Viridiplantae; phylum Streptophyta; class Magnoliopsida; order Saxifragales; family Crassulaceae; genus Sedum; species Sedum album. Next base: position 50,957 of record QZGG01001586.1, read on the forward strand.
CGGTGCTTAAAGAGGACTATCTCCCAATCATCCGAATTGGAATGCATTCCACGAGAGAAGTAAAACAAAGTCCGAATTAATCACTTATGTTGCACAGATTATGTGAGTGGTGCAGACATGTTGCACAGTAAGTCCAGAAATCACGCGTACATTACAAAAGAGGTAAGGAAGCCGGATTGTTCAGGGACGAACAAGAATAAGTGTGGGGGACTTGATAGAGCACTTTTGTATGCCGTTTTAAGTCCTTTGTACTGCTTAGATTCTAACATATTTAGTATAAGATTACGCTTTTGGTGTAGTTTTGTATCTCAGCTTGATTGAAAGAGTTAGAACAAAAGTGCAACAAGAAGGCTGAATCTCGGAACAAAAGACAACAAGCAAGTTTTGTAGACAAATTCGTAAGAAACCCCTTTTAACCAACAAATTTACTAGAAACGAAGAATTTGTATGAGTATTTGGTTTTCTCACGCATTCTTCTATTCTTTTACATACTCGGAATATCATGAAATACTTTCAAATCATTGTTGTTTACTTAAAATGAGTAATCTTAACGAGCAAGTTTTGTAGACAAATTCCTAAGAAACCTCTCTTAACCAACAAAGTTACTGGAAACGAAGAATTTGTATGAGTATTTGGGTTTGTCACGCATTCTTCCTACTCGTTTAGATACTCGGAATCTCATGAAATGCTTTCAAATCATTGTTGTTTACTTAAAATGACTAATCTTAACGAGCAAGTTTTGTAGACAAATTCCTAAGAAACCCCTTTTAACCAACAAAGTGACTAGAAACGAAAAATTTGTATGAGTATTTGGGTTTCTCATGCATTCCTTCCTCGTTTTACATACGAATCTCATGAAATGCTTTCAAATCACTGTTGCTTACTTAGATGACTAATCTTAACGAGCAAGTTTTGTAGACAAATTCCTAAGAAACCCCTTTTAACCAACAAAGTGACTAGAAACGAAGAATTTGCATGAGTTTTTGGGTTTCTCACGCATTCTTCCACTCGTTTACATACTCGGAATCTCATGAAATGCTTTCAAATCATTGTTGTTTACTTAAAATGAGTAATCTCAACGAGCAAGTTTTGTAGACAAATTCCTAAGAAACCTCTCTTAACCAACAAAGTTACTAGAAACGAAGAATTTGTATGAGTATTTGGGTTTGTCACGCATTCTTCTACTCTTTTACATACTCGGAATATCATGAAATGCTTTCAAATCATTGTTGTTTACTTAAAATGACTAATCTTAACGAGCAAGTTTTGTAGACAAATTCCTAAGAAACCCTTTTAACCAACAAAGTTACTAGAAACGAAGAATTTGTATGAGTATTTGGGTTTCTCACGCATTCTTCCACTCGTTTTACATACTCGGAATCTCATGAAATGCTTTCAAATCATTGTTGTTTACTTAAAATGACTAATCTTAACGAGCAAGTTTTGTAGACAAATTCCTAAGAAACCCCTTTTAACCAACAAAGTTACTAGAAACGAAGAATTTGTATGAGTATTTGGGTTTCTCACGCATTCTTCACTCTTTTACATACTCGGAATCTCATGAAATGCTTTCAAATCATTGTTGTTTACTTAAAATGACTAATCTCGAGCAAGTTTTGTAGACAAATTCCTAAGAAACCCCTTTTAACCAACAAAGTGACTAGAAACGAAGAATTTGTATGAGTATTTGGGTTTCTCACGCATTCTTCCACTCTTTTACATACTCGGAATCTCATGAAATGCTTTCAAATCATTGTTGTTTACTTAAAATGACTAATCTTAACGAGCAAGTTTTGTAGACAAATTCCTAAGAAACCCCTTTTAACCAACAAAGTGACTAGAAACGAAGAATTTGTATGAGTATTTGGGTTTCTCACGCATCCTTCTACTCTTTTACATACTCGGAATCTCATGAAATGCTTTCAAATCATTGTTGTTTACTTAAAATGACTAATCTTAACGAGCAAGTTTTGTAGACAAATTCCTAAGAAACCCTCTTTAACCAACAAAGTTAGAAACGAAGAATTTGTATGAGTATTTGGGTTTCTCACGCATTCTTCCACTCTTTTACATACTCGGAATCTCATGAAATGCTTTCAAATCATTGTTGTTTACTTAAAATGACTAATCTTAACGAGCAAGTTTTGTAGACAAATTCCTAAGAAACCCCTTTTAACCAACAAAGTGACTAGAAACGAAGAATTTGTATGAGTATTTGGGTTTCTCACGCATTCTTCTACTCTTTTACATACTCGGAATATCATGAAATGCTTTCAAATCATTGTTGTTTACTTAAAATGACTAATCTCAACGAGCAAGTTTTGTAGACAAATTCCTAAGAAACCCCTTTTAACCAACAAAGTGACTAGAAACGAAGAATTTATGAGTATTTGGGTTTCTCACGCATTCTTCACTCTTTTACATACTCGGAATCTCATGAAATGCTTTCAAATCATTGTTGTTTACTTAAAATGACTAATCTTAACGAGCAAGTTTTGTAGACAAATTCCTAAGAAACCCTTTTAACCAACAAAGTGACTAGAAACGAAGAATTTGTATGAGTATTTGGTTTCTCACGCATCCTTCTACTCTTTACATACTCGGAATCTCATGAAATGCTTTCAAATCATTTTGTTTACTTAAAATGACTAATCTTAACGAGCAAGTTTTGTAGACAAATTCCTAAGAAACCCTTAACCAACAAAGTTACTAGAAACGAAGAATTTGTATGAGTATTTGGGTTTCTCACGCATTCTTCCACTCGTTTACATACTCGGAATCTCATGAAATGCTTTCAAATCATTGTTGTTACTTAAAATGACTAATCTTAACGAGCAAGTTTTGTAGACAAATTCCTAAGAAACCCCTTTTAACCAACAAAGTGACTAGAAACGAAGAATTTGTATGAGTATTTGGGTTTCTCACGCATTCTTCCACTAGTTTACATACTCGGAATCTCATGAAATGCTTTCAAATCATTGTTGTTTACTTAAAATGACTAATCTTAACGAGCAAGTTTTGTAGACAAATTCCTAAGAAACCCCTTTTAACCAACAAAGTGACTAGAAACGAAGAATTTGTATGAGTATTTGGGTTTCTCACGCATTCTTCTACTCTTTTACATACTCGGAATATCATGAAATGCTTTCAAATCATTGTTGTTTACTTAAAATGACTAATCTTAACGAGCAAGTTTTGTAGACAAATTCCTAAGAAACCCCTTTTAACCAACAAAGTGACTAGAAACGAAGAATTTATGAGTATTTGGGTTTCTCACGCATTCTTCCACTCGTTTACATACTCGGAATCTCATGAAATGCTTTCAAATCATTTGTTTACTTAAAATGACTAATCTTAACGAGCAAGTTTTGTAGACAAATTCCTAAGAAACCCTTTTAACCAACAAAGTGACTAGAAACGAAGAATTTGTATGAGTATTTGGGTTTCTCACGCATCTTCTACTCTTTTACATACTCGGAATCTCATGAAATGCTTTCAAATCATTGTTGTTTACTTAAAATGACTAATCTTAACGAGCAAGTTTTGTAGACAAATTCCTAAGAAACCCCTTTTAACCAACAAAGTGACTAGAAACGAAGAATTTGTATGAGTATTTGGGTTTCTCACGCATTCTTCCACTCGTTTACATACTCGGAATCTCATGAAATGCTTTCAAATCATTGTTGTTACTTAAAATGACTAATCTTAACGAGCAAGTTTTGTAGACAAATTCCTAAGAAACCCCTTTTAACCAACAAAGTGACTAGAAACGAAGAATTTGTATGAGTATTTGGGTTTCTCACGCATTCTTCTACTCTTTTACATACTCGGAATATCATGAAATGCTTTCAAATCATTGTTGTTTACTTAAAATGACTAATCTTAACGAGCAAGTTTTGTAGACAAATTCCTAAGAAACCCTTTTAACCAACAAAGTGACTAGAAACGAAGAATTTGTATGAGTATTTGGGTTTCTCACGCATTCTTCTACTCTTTTACATACTCGGAATCTCATGAAATGCTTTCAAATCATTGTTGTTTACTTAAAATGACTAATCTTAACGAGCAAGTTTTGTAGACAAATTCCTAAGAAACCCCTTTAACCAACAAAGTGACTAGAAACGAAGAATTTGTATGAGTATTTGGGTTTCTCACGCATTCTTCCACTCGTTTACATACTCGGAATCTCATGAAATGCTTTCAAATCATTGTTGTTTACTTAAAATGACTAATCTTAACGAGCAAGTTTTGTAGACAAATTCCTAAGAAACCTTTTAACCAACAAAGTGACTAGAAACGAAGAATTTGTATGAGTATTTGGGTTTCTCACGCATTCTTCCACTCGTTTACATACTCGGAATCTCATGAAATGCTTTCAAATCATTGTTGTTTACTTAAAATGACTAATCTTAACGAGCAAGTTTTGTAGACAAATTCCTAAGAAACCCCTTTTAACCAACAAAGTGACTAGAAACGAAGAATTTGTATGAGTATTTGGGTTTCTCACGCATCCTTCTACTCTTTTACATACTCGGAATCTCATGAAATGCTTTCAAATCATTGTTGTTTACTTAAAATGACTAATCTTAACGAGCAAGTTTTGTAGACAAATTCCTAAGAAACCCTTTTAACCAACAAAGTGACTAGAAACGAAGAATTTGTATGAGTATTTGGGTTTCTCACGCATTTTCTACTTTTTACATACTCGGAATCTCATGAAATGCTTTCAAATCATTGTTGTTTTAAAAATGACTAATCTTAACGAGCAAGTTTTGTAGACAAATTCCTAAGAAACCCCTTTTAACCAACAAAGTGACTAGAAACGAAGAATTTGTATGAGTATTTGGGTTTCTCTCACGCATTCTTCTACTCTTTACATACTCGGAATCTCATGAAATGCTTTCAAATCATTGTTGTTTACTTAAAATGACTAATCTTAACGAGCAAGTTTTGTAGACAAATTCCTAAGAAACCCCTTTTAACCAACAAAGTGACTAGAAACGAAGAATTTGTATGAGTATTTGGGTTTTTCACGCATTCTTCCACTCTTTTACATACTCGGAATCTCATGAAATGCTTTCAAATCATGTTGTTACTTAAAATGACTAATCTTAACGAGCAAGTTTTGTAGACAAATTCCTAAGAAACCCCTTTTAACCAACAAAGTTACTAGAAACGAAGAATTTGTATGAGTATTTGGGTTTCTCACGCATTCTCTACTACTCTTTTAAATGCACTGTTGTTACTTAAAATGACTAATCTTAACGAGCAAGTTTTGTAGACAAATTCCTAAGAAACCCCTTTTAACCAACAAAGTGACTAGAAACGAAGAATTTGTATGAGTATTTGGGTTTCTCACGCATTCTTCTACTCTTTTACATGCTCACTGTTGCTTATTTGTGACTAATCTTAACGAGCAAGTTTTGTAGACAAATTCCTAAGAAACCCCTTTTAACCAACAAAGTGACTAGAAACGAAGAATTTGTATGAGTATTTGGGTTTCTCATGCATCTTCTACTCTTTTACATACTCGAATCTCATGAAATGCTTTCAAATCACTGTTGTTACTTAAAATGACTAATCTTAACGAGCAAGTTTTGTAGACAAATTCCTAAGAAACCCCTTTTAACCAACAAAGTGACTAGAAACGAAGAATTTGTATGAGTATTTGGGTTTGTCACGCATTCTTCCACTCGTTTACATACTCGGAATCTCATGAAATGCTTTCAAATCATTGTTGTTTACTTAAAATGACTAATCTTAACGAGCAAGTTTTGTAGACAAATTCCTAAGAAACCCCTTAACCAACAAAGTGACTAGAAACGAAGAATTTGTATGAGTATTTGGGTTTCTCACGCATTTTCTACTCTTTTACATACTCGGAATCTCATGAAATGCTTTCAAATCATTGTTGTTTACTTAAAATGACTAATCTTAACGAGCAAGTTTTGTAGACAAATTCCTAAGAAACCCCTTTTAACCAACAAAGTGACTAGAAACGAAGAATTTGTATGAGTATTTGGGTTTCTCACGCATTCTTACTCTTTTTACATACTCGGAATCTCATGAAATGCTTTCAAATCATTGTTGTTTACTTAAAATGACTAATCTTAACGAGCAAGTTTTGTAGACAAATTCCTAAGAAACCCCTTTTAACCAACAAAGTGACTAGAAAGAAGAATTTGTATGAGTATTTGGGTTTTCACGCATCTTCTACTCTTTACATACTCGGAATCTCATGAAATGCTTTCAAATCATTGTTGTTTACTTAAAATGACTAATCTTAACGAGCAAGTTTTGTAGACAAATTCCTAAGAAACCCCTTTTAACCAACAAAGTGACTAGAAACGAAGAATTTGTATGAGTATTTGGGTTTCTCACGCATTCTTCTACTCTTTTACATACTCGGAATCTCATGAAATGCTTTCAAATCATTGTTGTTTCTTAAAATGACTAATCTTAACGAGCAAGTTTTGTAGACAAATTCCTAAGAAACCCTCTTAACCAACAAAGTTACTAGAAACGAAGAATTTGTATGAGTATTTGGTACTCACGCATTTCTCTCTTTTTACATACTCGGAATCTCATGAAATGCTTTCAAATCATTGTTGTTTACTTAAAATGACTAATCTTAACGAGCAAGTTTTGTAGACAAATTCCTAAGAAACCCCTTTTAACCAACAAAGTGACTAGAAACGAAGAATTTGTATGAGTATTTGGGTTTGTCACGCATTCTTCTACTCTTTTACATACTCGAATCTCATGAAATGCTTTCAAATCATTGTTGTTACTTAAAATGACTAATCTTAACGAGCAAGTTTTGTAGACAAATTCCTAAGAAACCCCTTTTAACCAACAAAGTGACTAGAAACGAAGAATTTGTATGAGTATTTGGGTTTCTCACGCATCCTTCTACTCTTTTATATACTCGGAATCTCATGAAATGCTTTCAAATCACGTTGTTTACTTAAAATGACTAATCTTAACGAGCAAGTTTTGTAGACAAATTCCTAAGTTACCCCTTTAACCAACAAAGTGACTAGAAACGAAGAATTTGTATGAGTATTTGGGTTTCTCACGCATTCTTCTACTCTTTTACATACTCGGAATCTCATGAAATGCTTTCAAATCATTTTGTTTACTTAAAATGACTAATCTTAACGAGCAAGTTTTGTAGACAAATTCCTAAGAAACCCCTTTTAACCAACAAAGTGACTAGAAACGAAGAATTTGTATGAGTATTTGGGTTTCTCACGCATCCTTCTACTCTTTTACATACTCGGAATCTCATGAAATGCTTTCAAATCATTGTTGTTTACTTAAAATGACTAATCTTAACGAGCAAGTTTTGTAGACAAATTCCTAAGAAACCCTCTTTTAACCAACAAAGTGACTAGAAACGAAGAATTTGTATGAGTATTTGGGTTTCACGCATTTTCTCCATTTTTTACATACTCGGAATCTCATGAAATGCTTTCAAATCATTGTTGTTTACTTAAAATGACTAATCTTAACGAGCAAGTTTTGTAGACAAATTCCTAAGAAACCCCTTTTAACCAACAAAGTGACTAGAAACGAAGAATTTGTATGAGTATTTGGGTTTCTCACGCATTCTTCTACTCTTTACATACTCGAATCTCATGAAATGCTTTCAAATCATTGTTGTTTACTTAAAATGACTAATCTTAACGAGCAAGTTTTGTAGACAAATTCCTAAGAAACCCCTTTTAACCAACAAAGTGACTAGAAACGAAGAATTTGTATGAGTATTTGGGTTTCTCATGCATCCTTCTACTCTTTTACATACTCGGAATCTCATGAAATGCTTTCAAATCACTGTTGTTTACTTAAAATGACTAATCTTAACGAGCAAGTTTTGTAGACAAATTCCTAAGAAACCCTTTAACCAACAAAGTGACTAGAAACGAAGAATTTGTATGAGTATTTGGGTTTCTCATGCATTCTTCCACTCTTTTACATACTCGAATCTCATGAAATGCTTTCAAATCATTTTGTTTACTTAAAATGACTAATCTTAACGAGCAAGTTTTGTAGACAAATTCCTAAGAAACCCCTTTTAACCAACAAAGTGACTAGAAACGAAGAATTTGTATGAGTATTTGGGTTTCTCACGCATCCTTCTACTCTTTTACATACTCGGAATCTCATGAAATGCTTTCAAATCATTGTTGTTTACTTAAAATGACTAATCTTAACGAGCAAGTTTTGTAGACAAATTCCTAAGAAACCCTCTTTAACCAACAAAGTGACTAGAAATGAAGAATTTGTATGAGTATTTTGGGTTTCTCACGCATTTTCTCTTCTTTACATATCTCGAATCTCATGAAATGCTTTCAAATCATTGTTGTTTACTTAAAATGACTAATCTTAACGAGCAAGTTTTGTAGACAAATTCCTAAGAAACCCCTTTTAACCAACAAAGTGACTAGAAACGAAGAATTTGTATGAGTATTTGGGTTTGTCACGCATTCTTACTCTTTTACATACTCGGAATCTCATGAAATGCTTTCAAATCACTGTTGCTTACTTAAAATGACTAATCTTAACGAGCAAGTTTTGTAGACAAATTCCTAAGAAACCCCTTTTAACCAAAAAAGTGACTAGAACGAAGAATTTGTATGAGTATTTGGGTTTCTCAAGCATCCTTCTACTCTTTTACATACTCGGAATCTCATGAAATGCTTTCAAAATCACTGTTGTTTACTTAAAATGACTAATCTTAACGAGCAAGTTTTGTAGACAAATTCCTAAGAAACCCCTTTTAAACCAACAAAGTGACTAGAAATGAAGTTTGTATGAGTATTTGGGTTTGTCACATGCATTTCTTTCTATCCACTCGTTTACATACTCGGAATCTCATGAAATGCTTTCAAATCATTTTTGTTTACTTCAAAATGACTTAATCTCAACGAGCAAGTTTTGTAGACAAATTCCTAGAAACCCTTTACAATTTACCAACAAAGTGACTAGAACGAAGAATTTGTAA